>VMDR010025899.1:0-14264 GCA_007922815.1 Macrotus californicus
AATGGGGGATGTAGTATAACCTGAAGAATCAGTGGGTTGGGACTTGGTACACGTGTATAACATTGGGAAAGCCATTTTATTAGTTGGCACAGTTTTATCATCTTGAAATTGTGATAATTATTCTCTAATTATCTAATTATCTATGGAGAGCCATAGCTGTTCATCAAAATCACCTTGGAAGATTCTGAATCTCTCTCTTCCTGGGATCTACCCCAGATCCAGTGCTATGTAATGATTGTGTTCCCCTAAATCCCTAATCCCCAATGAGATGCTCTTGGGAGGCGGGGCCTTTTGGAGACGAATAGGTCAGGCAGGTTAAGCCCTCATGATGGGATTAGTGCCCTTATAAGCCCTCTCTCCACTCTCTCCTTTATGCAGATACAAGAAGAAGACAGCTGTCATCAAGCCAAGAAGAGTCCTTACGAAGAACGTGACCAAGCTGGCACCCTGATCTTGGACGTCGCAGTCTCTAGAACTGTGAGAAACAATTTTCTATATTTAATCTCCCCAGTCTAAGGTGTTTTTGTATCGCAGTCCAATGAAACAAAGCCACTAAGGAATCAAGATGCTTTACTGCACCTCAGGCTATTGCAACGTGCAGCCAAGGTTGAAAACTACCAACGTGTACACTATTCAAGATTATAAAAATGTACCTTAACACATGAGTGATGGCATTAAAGTTTCGTTAACTCTGGGGATTACTAACTCTTTATAGAAAACGTGTTATTCAGGCCTACTCTAAATAGTCGGGAATGGGAGAGGGAGGAAGACATTTGAATCCGTCCTGAACTATCCTCAACCACGTTCTAAAAGACTCACAATGATAAAAGTGCATCATTGCTTAGCTCTGAGGCTCTAACTTTCAACACGTGAAGCCCGGTTCCTCCCATAGCGCTCTGTCTCACACTTGCACGTAGTCACACCTCCTTCAGCAACGACACCCAGGTGGGGCTTATCATTTAGAACCCACTACAATATAAAAAGAGAAGACATCCAATCTCTTTCAAAGAGAATATGTGGAAGAGTGAGAACTGCAAAGGTGCTAATTACTAACCATGGCTTCATTTTCTAATTGTTCATTTAACTTCTAAAACCAATGATTAGAGATATAATCCATACTACAAATGGGGCTCGGCAGAAACTCTGGTAATTAGAGAATCTTTTTACAATGGACATTACTCAGTAGGTAAGGACAAAATCAGAATGACTGTCATTATTTGTAAAACTCTTTAGTGACAGGGATAGTGCAAACACTTTCCAAAGCACTCCAGTTCCCGACATCTCAAAACAGAGTCTCTGAGGACTGTGGACAAACGCCCCCAGAGATTTCGAAAAGTCACACTGTTAATTTGCTAATTTCCTTTTAAACATTTCAACAGCTGGCACTAGGCCCTTGTAAATGTGAAAATGCCACCAAGGGTTGCCCTTGTTTCCATCTATTGATCAAATAGACTGGAAGGTACAGGGATCCAAATCTAACCAGGTAAAGAGGAAAACCCATTATGATTGGAGAAACCCAAGATGTACTTGCATGAACTCATAATATATGCTTTTCTTGAAAATTTTAATTTTCTGGTGGAAATTTTCACTTTAAAAATTATGTATTTATTTAGACAGGGGAAGAGAGGGAGGCAGAAAGAGATGGAGACCAACATTGATGTGAGAGAGAGGCAAGAAAAGATTGCCTCTACTCTGCGCCCTGACTGGCGACTGAACTTGTAACCCAGGCCTGTGCCCTGACTGGAAATCAAACCAGCGACCCTTCGCTTTAGGATGACAACAGACCACCTAAGTTACATCAGTCAGGGCAATTTTTACTGTTTTGAGTCAAAGCATCTACGCCACCTTAACTGAGTCAATTATATAAATTTATGACCATGTTCCAAACTGGAGGGCACAATATAATGTAAAAATATCTTTCTAGCAATATGAGGGACTTAGGCAAATTAAATGAAATTAACTCTTCAGAATCCAGGGTGTAAGCAGAACTATTAGTCTTTCTTAAAGTCTTCAAGCTTCCTGAAAGATTTGTCAGCCACTGCTACTTCTATGACAATTTCTCTATGAACATGTCCTCAAGAAAGCCTTGAAGAGCCAGAGGGCCACTTCCCACAGGATCCCTGTGGTGGGTTGCTTTAAAGGACAACTTGACTTTCCCAACAGATATCCAGTAGGCCAGCCCCTCAGCCACCAAACACACTGTGAACCTGGATTCTATTGTCCCCAGAGCAATTCTAGAGAGAGAAGAGATTTGGGCTGCAGAGACTGGGAAACTGGCCACAGCACTCATGGACTTGTTCCCTTAGCTGCTTTCCAACAATCTTAAAAATGGAGGTGCTGGGATGTCCCCAGTTGTGGTAGATATATTTTTTAAATTTTTTATTTATTGATTTGAGAGAGTGAGAGAGGGAGATAGGGAGGTGGAGAGAGAGAAATCGATTTGCTGTTCCACTTACACATGCATCGTTGGTTAATACTTGGATGTGCTCTCACCAGGGGTTGAACCCACAACCTTGGATTATCAGGATGATGCTCTAACCCACTGATAACCCAGCCAGCTCTTCTTGGCAGATGTTTTAATTTTTATGAAAATGATCTCCTACCTCATGGTGAGCCTATGTTTGTTGATCAGTACATAAAAGAATTGAGCCTGTGTAAAAGATATTTTTTCCTTTGGCCACCAATCTCTGCTCAATTATATTAGGCTAGGGCAAACTGTCATTCTGGATTTCAAATCTATGGAATTAATTTCTCATAATTAAGAATTTCACTTAGGTTGGAGAAGAAAGCAGGGCTGACCCTTACTGTTTTGAGAAGTGTTAGACAAACATGTCTAACTGCAAAACACCAGCGCACTGTGGAAAAGTTTGGTGGGTCCACAAAGAGGTAAACCCAGAAGTACCGTATGTCCCAGCAATTCCGCTCCCAAATTGATTCCCAAGAAAGTAGAAAACAAGGACGCGAACAGACACTTGCACTCCAATATTTATAGAAGCACTGTTCGTAAGAGCCCAAAGGTAGAGGCAACCTCACTATCCATTGCCAGATGAAAGGAGAAACACACGTGGTCTATACCCATACAACAGAGTACTATTCAGTTGGAAAAAAGAAATGAAATGTCGATATGTGCTGCACACGGATGAACCTTGAGGACATTATGCTGAGTGAACCAAGTCCCGGAGAAAAGAAAAATACTGTATGATTTCCCTTAGGTGAGGTACCTAGGATAGGCAGATTCATAATGACAGAAAGTATAATAGAGATTACCAGTGAGCGGTGAGCAGGGGGAAGAGGACGTTCCTGTTGGGGATGATGAAAAAGTTCTGAGAATGGTAGTGGTGATAATTGTACTACATTGTGAAAATGCTTAACATCACTAAACTGTACAACTAAGAATGAGTTAAAATGGCAAATTTTATGTTATATATATTTTACCACAATTTTTTAAAAAAGCACCACCAAAATACAAAACCTTAGTCAACGGCAGTGTGACAAATTTATGACACCATCCATAACGTACATAATCACTTGAGCTGATTTTTCTAGTTATAGGTAAGTCAGTAACATTTCTGTTTGAGTGTTTCTAGAAAGCATTGTCAGTGGTACTCCTCATGCCAAACTTTCATGTGAGCATCAGGCAAACAAGTACATAGGGCTGCAATGGGAATTGTAACTCTAAGAAGGTACCTGTCCAAGAACAAAGCAACCTCATGCCACATGAAACAGTCAATACAGGAGATCAACTTCAGGGTGCAATGACCGCCGAATGCTCAGAAGTCCATAATATACACATGTTAATTCTTCTGAGTAGAGAGTCAAAATAGAGACATCCAAAAAGCCAAAATTGTACAGTTATATCATCTGTCCAACTGACCTGATGAAGCAGTCACGCCCATCCCGGTTCGCCGTCATCTCCCATCCATAGGGCGCAACCTGGTTCAAGCCCCAGGTTCCAGAGGGAGGTGGCCAGCCTGAAGACTTCGTCCTGTGGCTAGAAAAAAAATAAAGAAAGGCATCATTACACCAGACTCCTGAACGTTTCTTCTGAGACACTTCAAAAGTGGCCCAGCACTTGCTCCTCTCCACGGTGGGCTATATCCTCAGCTGATGAAATTAAGAGTTTGTGTCAGGTACATGCTCGGAATTTTCCTTTGTAGAATCTCGCTTACTGTTTCACAGACGCCCTATGAGGTAAATGTACTTATTCCACTTTGCAGAAGAAACAATGAATGCCTCAGAAAGATTTAGTTTCTTGAGGACACACAACCCAGTTCTAAACAAAAGTTTTGCACACTTTCCATTAAGTACGCATTCCTAAGATAAGACACTGGGATAGTTTGGCACATAAACAGATATCACACCACAATATAAATACGCATGTAAAAATAGAAGACATTATTGGATCTTTGGGTCAAATAACCTGAACTATTCAGACCAAAGACAAAATTTCCACTCATACTAGCCACACTCCACTCAAGGTAAGCCATAAAACCTTAGACAAACTCCCAGTTTAATCTGCAACAAAAATCCATGTATTATCTGACTTGTCAGCAAAATGAAAGGATAGGTCATAGAGAATTTTCTAGAAGAGAGCTTTTCCGAGATGAACAGGAAAGGGGCAGTGATTCCATGAGACAAAATGTTAGAATGAGTGGGAAGTGACTCCATGTGACAAAATGTTATGATGGAGCACCACCGAGTCCTGGTCACTCCACTTCTCTCAGGGACCTGTGGAATTTCCACTGTTCTGTGATGAATGTCCAAGACTCCTTCAGAGATGAATGACAGAAAGGCAATAAGCGATACCATGTATGATTCACCCACATTCCTCATTACTTAGCCTTTTGCTTCAGGTGAAGTTACTCGCTAGAGAGTCTGCAAGAGTCTGTGGACAGTTTGAAATTATAGACCGGCACCAGAGACTATAGACAACAGCGCCTCACCATCAGCATCTCAGTAGCACACCGAACCCGACTCCTACGCCAGGCACAACATCCATAACTTACACAAATATACCTCGTAGCTCTCAGGCAGCCAACACCAAAACCAGAAATGAAACCGAGTGTCCACCTGGTTCTCAGGAGGGGTGTCTTAATTCCCCACGGTGCAGGGGAACTCATCCTAAACCCCCACCCAACTCATACATCTGCCAAAACGTCCTCAGAAGAAATAAGCCCACTTCCTGTAAGTTTTCTGCAGGAACTATTTGGCATAATTTTAACCACCTCCCTTGCTTCTCTTTAACTTCCTTTCAGTTTTCCCACGTCCTTCATAAAGTGTGGTGAACAACAGTTCACACTGAGTACAGGCGTGACAAATTTTGAATGCTACCGTAGCATTATTTCTTGTCTTTTGACTGTTCAAAAACAAAGACACGGCAACAATTTTTGTTCCTCTTCTTCCTGCAAAACTCAGCAGTAGCAATTTCCTCTGGTGGTTTTCTAACAAAATGTGCTGCTGCCCCACGGGGAGAGAACACATGAGCTTCCACGCTGGGCTACCACCCCAAACCGCCAATCCCTCAACACTAGCTGAGAGATCACTGGGAAGGCTTTCTAAGGTGGGACCAAAAACCCAAGCCCTTAGAGGTATGAATATGGTATATTCTGTTATTACAGGTTTGTAACACCATTAGTACAGTAAGGGGTGACACAAGGCATACTCTTGAAAGAGAAAGGAGAACTAGGTAGAGAACGCAACCATTGATTCTGCATTTACTAAATTGTGTGCTCTATCAGAATATTAACCTTCTCCAGAGGGGGTAACTTCTTAAAAGCAAATACAGTACACTGCCTTTTCTCTTTTCTTTCCCTTTCTTCCACGGTTCCCCCCTGAGGTCTAAATCACTAAAAGAAAGACACAGGCGTCCTTGTGTAGTTGACACATAAAATACTATAATTGTAATAATGAGCTTGAGGAAACCTGAATTTGATTACGAATGACATTCTGTCCTGTACGGTATGTTCAGGAAGAAGGAAACAACAGTCCACAAAGTTGTTTTCCAATAAATCTTTCTTTTAAATCCTCACTAGAGGATGTTTATTAATTTAGAGACAGACAGACTGACAGAGAAGCATCAATGTAAGACAGACATCGATCGATTTCCTCCTGTATGCACCTGGACCGGGGACGGAACCCAGAATTTAGGCATGTGCCCTCCTCAGGGATCAAATCTGCAAACGTTCCGTGTGTGGGACAACACGCCAACCAACTGAGCCACCAGGCCAGGCCAGATAAATTCTTTTGTCATAAAACACCAAGTGAAGAACTATTGCTGGAAAAACCCCCAAACACTAATTGAGTTAATTGAGGTCAAAGGACATCAATAATTAAACTAAGACATGACTATGTATCTGTCTGTTAATGTGTTGACATAAAATACATAGGTCACAAAGGCAGGAGTAAAGATTAGGGAATTCAAAGCGCGAGAAGAAGCAAGATAACAGTCTTGGCATACATCTAACCATAACAGTCTGGAGAAAAACCAAGGATGCAGGTCATAACTGTGGAGGAATTTGGCTGCTGTCTCTGTGCCATGTGGTTACTGGAAGTCCACCCCAACAATATCCGGCTTTAGAAGCTGGTTGTTTATTCTCCACTGGGAAGATGCTCCAGGAACCTGCTTTTTCGACTCCCACCTCTGTGGCTACACCAAACTCCCCATCACTCCCAAATGCCTCCCATCCCATCACTGCTGAAACAGTTTTCTACCCGAAGGCAACCAGGTGTCCACTTTGAGAGCAGCAGAAAGGCCAGTACATATAAAGGCAGAGTCCCTGGCTGTTTGGCTTTAGAACCCCCTTTAATACGGAAGAGATGGCAGTAGTGGGGTGTAGCGGTCCAGCGCCTGGCTTCTGGAGAAGCAAGTGTGGTCTCAGGACCCGCATCACCTGAAAATTTCTTAGAAATGCAAATTACTAGGCAGCACCTAAAACTACTGAACCCAAAGCTCCAAGGTGATGGGGCGACAAGCCACCAGGCTACGCTGGTTCCCATTCAACTCTGGGAATCACCAAGTTGCCAGGTTGGAATCAAACTCTCTTGGATCTGGGCTCTGTCAGTTCTTTCCCATAAATTTGAGCAAGTTACTCAACCTCTCTAACCCCCTGAGTCCCAGCAACTCTTCTATAAGATGGTGATAATCGGACCACACCCTTGGGAGGATATTTTATGTTTTAAAAGTGCTTAGTTCGCTGCCTGGCCCACCATGTAGTATGTGCTATCAAATCTCTGCTACATACACCTCTGCCTCTCCCTCGAGAGGACATGGGACTTTGGGTAGGAATGCAAGCCTAAATGTCTTTATCTAGTCTCAAACTAGAAAAGGGTGGAAGGACCAGTTATCCGTGTTTTCCACTCTGGAAAGACAAGGGCCAGAAGGGGTTGTAGTGAGACCCAGTTACACCTCCCTCTAAGGCTGGAAGTTGAAGAGTTTCAGCTGGTCTCAAACAGAATACAATATTAGATAGTTTGTCCCAGGAGCCAGTAATACCAGCTGTGTGTTTGCTCCCTGGTAGGCAGGGTCAATTTCTACTTGTCTCAGGCCAGGCCCTAAGATTCCTTGCGACTCTGATGTTCTGTGACTTCAACCTGAGATCATGGCTGTGTGAACCACATTCAAACACTTAGCTCAGCTTTAAAAATAGCGACCTACATTGGCAGGACTATTTCAATCCGTCCAGAAACTCCCCAGGATTCACTGAACTGGTTTGTGACATTGGACTTCACCCATCTATTCTCTGCAACAGATTCAAACTGTCCTAGACATAAAAGATCTTCGTAATTTACAGGAAGTGACAACAGTGGCGATAACAGCAGACAGGCCAAGTCGCAGAGCTGTTTGTGTGGGGACCATGGGTGGAAGTGACCGCGGTTTCTTCCCTTTGGAACACCTCTCATCCATGAATATAATCTTGATGGCAAATCTGACCTAGGAACAGGTGGGCTCTTAGAAAACGACCTGCAGGCTCTATGGTGACTGGAGGTTCCTAGGAAACACACTTCAGGATCAGAAAAACGGATGCTGTGTGAGAAAAGGAAAATGACGCCTGGTTCCTAAGTCCCAGGTCAGATTCAAATTCTGCCACCTATTAGCGTTGTGGTCCTAACTCTTTCTGCCTTATTTTCATCATCTGCAAATTAGAATTAGTCTCATTCATTGACTGTCACCCTGGGGTGATTTTGTCCCAGGGGACACTTGACAATGACAATGACTAGAGACACCGTTGGCTAACAAGTGGGACAGGGATTCTGTCATCTAGTGGGCAGAGGACAGGGACGCTGCTAAACAGCCTTCAGTGTACAGGGTGGCTTCCAGAACACAGAATAATACAGCGAAACTGACAATAGTGTCCCTCTAGCTCATAAAGTAATAAATGTACAATGCATAGCTCAGCACTTAACCTATGGTTGGTGCTCAATACACTTAAAAAGATGCATTCTTGATGTTTCCACTTGAAGCCTAATTATGATAAATAGGTATCTGACCATCAGAGAGAATGACTTTAAATCCCAGGTTGGCCACTTAATAGCTGCATGGCTTTGGGCAAAATACTTGGCCTTCCTGGGTTTTAGTTTTTGTATCAAATGGAAATCACACTCAGCTCACAGCGATGTAATGCAGACCAATGAGCTCTATAATGCCAGGGTACAGGGCTGGACTCTTATAGAATCATGCACAGATGCTATGCTGTGTTCCAAGTGGTTCTAACAGTAATGTGGCAACTTTTGCATTTGACCTAACACTTTAAAAATCACTTCCACATACAGGATTTCCTGGGTCCTCACAAGTCTGCCTCACCACAAAACTGAATGCTGGTGAGGCATTAATTAATCTATTGGAAAGATAAAGACATGGAGGCTCAATGTCCAATGGAGGCACCAGATTTCCTTTACTTGAGGGAAATAGGCCCAGGAATCTAGCTGGAAGCGAGATTCAGGTTGTGGTGAATACTATTTTTTATGTAGATTGTACTGGGGTGGAAATGGGGGGATGAGGAGGGTGACTCAAAGTCACCCTACGCAAAGTCCCTGCTGGCGGTTTGCAACTACTTAGGAAGAGTGTCCGGGACGGACGAAAGCACGCTGCTTGCTACTCGAAATTACATGCCACTAACACCGTATCATAATGAAGTCCGACTTCAGCTTCTGGGCTTCCTTAAACAACTGGCCAGGATGTTTACCACCTTAAACACGTTTACCACCAGGAGCCAGGATAAAGCTGTACCTCGGAAACTGGTTCTGAGAAGCTCATTATCATGTCCATTTCAGATAAGCCACATCCATTCAAGTTATTCACCCATGACAGAAAATGACACTCCAAAAATCCGGCAAAATAAATATGACCCTGAGTTCCATCATCCTCATTTCTTTGAACTCACAAAGATTATTTTCAGAATAACTCAAGGTTGGATGGTGTTACAGACAGTGTTATAAAATGTAAAGCGTTTTTCTCATTTATCTTGCTCTAAATGGTGGCTGCGTTATAGGACGCACAAACTAACAAAACTCCTAATTGGAAGCAATTGGCACACAGAGGACACTGATGGTGGACGTGCAATGTGGACGAAGGCACCAGAAGCAGAGAGGGAGTGAGAAACAAAACTGATTCTGCATGAATTTCCAAAGCTCCAAGTTTGGTGGCAGCCCTTTTTTCTCTTTCTGACCAACTCTGTGTGGCCATTAGGGTTGAGGGGCTGTCTCCTGCAAAGTTTCTTGTTCCAATGAGTCACTGACTAACCAACCTAGTGTAAAAAAAATATGTATATTGATTTTAGAGGGAGAGGAAGAGGAGATAAACGGGGGGGAGAGACAAGGAGGGTGGAGGGAGAGAGAAAAGGAGAGCTAGAGGGAGAGAGAGAAGAAGGAGAAAGAGAAATATCCCTTGTCTGCCTCCCGAACACGCCCCAACTGGGGATCAAACCCAATACCTAGGTATGTGCCCTGACCAGGAATCGCACACACAACCTTCTGGTGTAAGGGATGCCTCTCCAACCAGCTCAGCCGCACTGGCCAGGTCCCAGTGGAATCTTATGGTCCTCATTAATCATGCTGCGGTTCCATAGCCGTGCTCTGAATTAGGTTGCATTCTGTTCTATCTTAGAACATAACTCTCGTCATCCACTCAGGCTTTAGAAGAGCAGTCAGAGTATTTCAGTCTGGTCACACAGGTACGTTTTCCATCCCATGGTCCCTTAGTAGCAGTTTTAAGGGCAGGTGCAGGCGAAGAAAGCTGCATTAATAGGAGGAAAATTACCTCAAAGCCATGCACCGAGAAGAAGCATCCTTAGTACTCAAAAGGCCTTGACCTTACCTCTGAGGAATGGTAAATCTATATTTATGGGTTTTACGCTAAAATAAAATGTTTAAAGTATGTATACACCAAAAAAAAAAAAAAAGCATCCTACCAACAATGTTTGAGGCTTCACTTCTATTACGACAAGGACGACAGAAAAATCCAGTAGAGGAAGAAAAGTAAGCAGCCAAGAACTGGTTTGAATATTAATGCCAAGCCACTTAAGAGCAGAAACTCAAAAATATATTCATAACCAAATCATTTTAGTGGACTTTAACTGATAAGTCAAGAGTTTAACAATGGTAAAAGACATTTGGATGTATATTATAATAACCAAAGTCAAACATTTTTCTAATTATTTTCAGCAGCTTCACTGTGTGGTTTAGCAACCCACACAATAAAACGCATTGTGAGATTCTATGTCCAGGAGTTTCAATACAAACTTCCCACCAGCCTACTAAATTACTTGTTTCCTAAGTGGTTATCTGGGAGAGTTACTAGGAGAATTAACTCCAGGGCAACTGGTTCGCTTTCATAAATTTGGACATAGAAACTTTAGCCTCACTGTGTAAACAATCCTGTCACAGATCCAACACATCTTGCAAGGCTGACAACATGTATCTGGAGTCCCCAAACACTGCACGCAGGGGTGTCCATTAAAGTCAGAGGCAGCTCTGCCTTGATTTTGACATTTGATGTTTGCAAAGTGCACTTGAATCTGTTAGCACACGGGATTCTCCAACACAGTGGATTCGGAAGGACAATTACCATTAGCCCTATATTGTACTGGAGGAAACAGATGCAGAATGGCCAGGCTGGCCAAGGATGCCCTGAGAGGCACTTGAGAGCTAACTGTGGGAACCGTCAGCCCATCAATAATCGAGCCCCCTTCACTACAATGCTGCTGTCTGAGCACACAATGCCAAGGGGCAGGGTTAGGCTGGGGCACATGCTGTGAGCACAAGGGCCAGGTCTTCATCATCTTTCTCTTCTTCCTCAGACAAGTGTCCAACATGTAATAGAAGCTGAATATGAACTGAATTAATGTAACAGTCCAAGGTACATAATGGTACTGTCACTGAATCCGAGGCATTACAATGGCAGCTGCCAGCCTACTAGCCACTAAGCGTGTGGGTCAAGGGAGGCGGCAGGTAATATGTGTTCAGTAACTATTAGGCGGGCATCGTTCTAGGGATTTCCACAGGCTATTCCATTTTAAATCTCAAAACACGTTCACAAGAGGGGCTGGTTGTCACCAGGACAGCTGAGACAATGGATATAAAACAAAAGAACAAAATTGGTTACAGAAAGAGTGTGCACAATATGATGTATGTTTTATTTTTATTTTATTTTTAGAGAGAAGGGGAGGGCGGGAGAAAGACAGAGAGAGAAACATCAATGTGTGGTTGCCTCTCATGTGCCCCCTACTGGGGACCTGGCCCACAACCCAGGCCTGTGCCCTGACTGGGAATCGAACTGGCAACCCTTTGTTTCAAAGGCCCTCACTCAATCCACTGAGCTACACCAGCCAGGGTGTTGATGTACGTTTTAAAAATATCTGTGTCCATAGACATAAGAAAACATTCTGTTCCTGGCCAGGTAGCTCAGGTGGGTAGAGCATCGGCCTCATACATCGAAGTGATGGGTTCACTCCCCAGTCTGGGCTAAAGTGATCCCCTTGCTCCCCTGTACTTATTATGGGAAGCTACTGTGTGCACCATTGAGGTAGCGTGCGTATAATTACTGCGTTAATCCATGTCTTCCTAGATTATAATCTCCTGAGAGTGCATACCTTGAAAAACCATTCCACATTTTCTGCACTTAGCTTAGGCTCAGTAAACACTGGCATGTTAGTAATTCCCTCCGACTTGAACTCTTCTCATTAATGCCACAAACTTGAATTGGAATTATCTCTTTTTGTCTGTAATATCCCTTAGCCGATTACAGTTTGTACACGGACACCAGCAGTTTCCTTTACCTCACATCCCTAGAGTTCTCAGTACGTGGCAATGGTAGGTGTGCAGTGCATACTGTTTAACTCAGCGGACACAGACGTGGTCCCGTTGCACTTGCTTTACTAGCTACACAAAATTGCACAAAGATAAGAATATTATTACTTGCTTCTGGACTGGAGACCCAAATATATGGGAGCAATAACATAAGTCTTCCTATTACCTCCTGCTGTTGAATGGCCGTGGGATCTATTCTTTCTGCATGATAAGGATGTATAGATGTGGCCGTCATGGGACCCCTGAGTCCCCCCATGGCCAAGAAGCCTATATTCTGCATTATTAGATTCCAAACTGCAACCACTTTTTACATCAGCATTCAGAACAGAATCTGGAACATAGGAACTCTTTTATAATACCATTTGTTTCAAAAAACAAATGCATGAATAGCATTCATCTGTGGAGCATCCTTCAAAAGGAGCCATATAACAATGACCAGGCGGGTGAATGATTTCAAGAGATGGATGCTATAGTCCATAATGCACTCCTGTCAGCCACGGGAACGTGCTCCCTTGGCGCTCCTAGAAGCCTCCTGTTTTTCTAAAGACAAAACGGAAAACTCAAAGGCCTCAAATTGAAATGAAAAGATTTAAGTCTAAATCTTTCTGATATATTAACTTAAGCCTTGATCAGTTTCCTTGATATAAAGTCATTTTCATTTTCCAGGTGAAGGTTCACTGAGATGGAAAGGGCGGCCCCCCTCTGTTGGCAAGCTTACCCTCCTTAACAAGATTGCTAGTTTCCGGGACTTCTCATTTTCCGGAATCTCAGTCGTACAGAAAATCTGAAAGGAGTGTACAAACTACCATCCTTGCCCTGTTCACCTACTGCGGCAGCTCTTAGCAAGGAGAGCCTTTGCTCCCCGGTGCACATTTGACAAGGTCTGGGGACAACTGTGGGTGGTGGCGCGTTACTGGCATCTAGTGGGTTGAGACCAGGGAGGCTGCGACAGGTCATATAGTGCACAGCAGCCCCTCAACAAGGAGTGACCGGCCCAAATGTGACAGTGTGGAGGTAGAAAAACAATGACCTAGGTTTGCCTATTGTTCATATTTTGCAACATTTGTTTATCCCGTCTCTTTTTTCTCCTTTATCCTCTCCCTCCCTCTGCATAAAACGTTTACTTGAACCGTTTTGTAGTTAAGTAATGGACACCAGGGCACTTCAGCCCCAAATTCTTCAGCATCTATCTCTTAACAAAAAGCACATTATCTTTACAAACTACAGAACTGTATCACACTTAAAATTTAATATCGGTACAATATTATCTAATATATAGTCTATATTCACATTTCCGCAATGATCCTAGTAATATTCTTTTATAGGTTTTGTTGTTTGATTCAGTATCCAATCAAGCTTTATAACTCGCAATGAATTCTCCTGTCTCTTGATTCAATCATGTACGGAGGATGCAAAGTTATCATACATTTAAGACTTGAGAAAAGATGCCCTTTTCCTTCAAAACCCAGCAATAATAAGCGATACTTGTAAATCTCACCATAGAGCCTACTCAGCCATGACTTCCGGAGTTCCCACAAGGCCTGGTAATAATGGTAGTTGTGGAACAGATACTGTGTGTTAACTGGCGTCGCACACAAGTGGTTAAAGCCTTTGACACAAGTGCGATGGGAATTGTGGGCAGTTGGGACATAGCAGTACAGGCCTCCAAAGACTCCTTGGCTTTGTTGAACAGCAGACATCACAATGGGAACATAAATTAATAAATATATCAGCAAACAGGACTTCCGGCCAAGATGGAGGGGTAGGTAGACACACTGTGCCTCCTCGCACAACCAAAAGAAGGACAACAACAAATTTTAAAACAAAAAACAACCAGAACTGACAGAAAATCGAACCGTATGGAAGTCCGACAACCAAGAAACTAAGAAACATACATCCAGACCGGTAGGAGGGGCGGAGAGGACTCGCGTGGCGGGGCGGCGGCTGGCGGATCCGGGAAA
>VMDR010025900.1:0-14268 GCA_007922815.1 Macrotus californicus
AAGAACATTCCATTATGTGTATCTCTTGAGAAATATATGCACACATTTCTTTAGGTGTTACAATTGGTGGGACATCAGGGATGCATATATGATCAACTCTTGACAGTAAATGCTGCCAAAGAGTTTTTGAACATGACTGCACCACTTTCCTTCTAACCAGCAGACAGCATAAGGAAATTCCAGTTGTTTTACATCTTCAGAAGTACTTGGTGTTGTCAATGGTTTGCGTTTTAGCCATCCAGAAGCGCGAGGTGGTATTGTTTTTGAGAACTAATGAGATTGAGCACCTTTTCACATATTTATGGCTCACATGAATATCTTCTTTGAAGCATATTTTCTGTTTAGTCATTTATTTTCCCTGTACTGAGTATAGAAAAGCATTGATTTTAAGTGATATGTCAATGCACTGATTAATTATATACACGAGAAACTTTTCACTTTTTTTCTTTTTCCTCCCTTTCCAGATTTGTACCTATTTTCTTCTTTCACAGCATTTGAATATTACTTAAAATGTTATCTAGTCTACCAATGAATTCCAAATACAGTGGATTAAATAAGATACTGATTATATCTTCTGTAACAGTCTGAATAGCCTAGGATGTTGAGCAGCTCAGCAGTGTTGGGGTCCAAAGCTCCTTCTATGTCAATATCTGAAAACTTGAGAGTATTAATGTCCTGGAGGTAGGCTCATCACCATTTTCACACTCAGACTCAGGAGTAAAAGGAAGAGGCCATGTTTTTTCTTCTTTATGGATACAACTAGAAGGTTGTTCATTACATCAGTCAGATCCTAGCTTTACGCTCAAACTTTCCTTCCTAGGATGCAGACTGGGAAATATACTTGTAATGTGATGCTTGTTTTACCCACGTAAAGACTCTGTTATAGTGGAAGAAGAGGAGAAAAAATATGGCTGATAGACTGCAGCCTTTGCCATCACTAGAATTGCCAGATTTCTAATTCTCAAATTCAGATATGAGAAGTATTTCTTAGGTAGGTACCTCCAGTGTTTTCTTTCAGATTATGAGACTTGGATTTGAGAAGTACTGAGACCTCCGAGGTAGTTGTCCCCAACAGAAATAGCATTTCAAAAGTTTCCCCCTAATAGGTTAATGGTTTGAATATAATTTTCACATGGAAACAAAGTTAGGCATATTAAGATTGCCAATTCAGGTCACATTATTTATAAGTCAGTTATAATGTTTAGTGATGTTATATTAGTTGTCTGGTGTTACTGTCAAATACCACAAATAAGAGGCTTAAGTGACAAATAAAATATTTTCTTACAATTCTGGAGGCTAGAAGTCTGAGATCGAAATGTCAGTAGAACTGCTTTCTCTTAGGGCTCCCTTCTTGGTTTGCAGATGGTCTTTGTCTCCTTGTGTCTTTCCTTGGTCTTTCTTCTGTAATTGTCTGTGTTCTGATCACCTCCCCTTATAAAGATACCAGTCATGTGGGATTAGGGCCCACCTTAGTGACCCCATCTTAACTTTATTACCCCTCAACGACCTTGTCTCTAAATACAGTCACATTCTGAGGTTGTAGGGGCTAGAATTTCAGAAAATGAATTTGGAAAGGGACACAGTTCAGTTCATAACCAGTGTGGAAGGCAGATTAGTTGACTGTGATGATGCAGATATCTGTAAATATTAACTTTATCCAAAAAAAAGAAAGTTTTGTGTGAAATTTTGGCTTGGCAGTTTTCCTTTTGAAAAATGTTTTAGTTTATTGATTTTAGAGGAGGGCGGGGAGAGAGAGAGATCAATTTGTTGTTTCGCTTATTTATGCATTCATTATTTATGCCAGTTCCCTGACCAGGGATGGAACTCGCAACCTTGGCATATAGAGACAATGGTCTGACCAACTGAGCTAGACAGCCAGGGCTCAGGATAGCAGTTTTCAACTGGCTTATTTATTTTCAATGACTTTGAAAATTATCAGAGCTAGACATCAGCGAGATGACCGAATAAGATATCCCTTGCTCATTACTCCCTCTTCCTGTGAAGAATTTGTAATCCATCCATGGGCAAAAGTGACTTTGTGTGAGTTGGGAGATCCTGGTAAGAGACTGAAGCCCAGTACAGTCCAAGAGCAGGAGTGCTGTATCAAGAAGACAGGTACACACCCAGGTGGCTGACAGACTGATGGCGGCCCCAGCTATAAACCTGGAAACAGCTCAATACCCATAAGGACTTGGCTACAGCTCCATCTGGCTTTGGTTCTGTCACCGGCACCATATACCAAAGGGCCTGGGAGGAGTCTCGTGCACCCATGCATCAGGAAATAGGTATACAGACCTTGATTCTGGCTGTGGACCCTGAAGCACCTCATGAACTGGTTCCAGCCCCTTTCCCATGATCTGGGAGCCTCTAGAGAACATGGTTTTAGATGAGAGAGCGTTTGTGGAAGTCCCGGATCCAGCAGAGAAGTTTTATTTTGAGAAGGTGAGAAGAATAATTCAACTTTATCTACCTCACCCCTCCTCAAGGCAGCATGGCTCAGTGACAACAGAGCATTTTCTGGCCTGTGATTTCTCCTGTGGGGGCCAGTAAGTGTGTGTGAGTGAGCATCTGGCTTCCTCAGCTTTGCAGAATACTGCCAAAGAGGCCCATCTCTCTCCCGGCACATCCAGATTGCTGAATTATGAGCTGCACACCTAGGAGGAGGGGCGATCAGCTGTGAGAACAGCAGCCAGGGCTTGAAATGGAACATAAAAAAGGGACACAGATATATCAGGGACTTCGCTGGGAGGCTTGTCCATAAGCCACTGGGGAAACTTGACCTACACATTCCCTCCTCTGGCCCATGGGCACCCCCAGCACTGCATGTGTTTCATCCACACCCTTACCCCCACCCCAAAGGAGACTCCCTGCTTATGCTGAAGATGATGGCAAAAGCAAGCTTCTGCAGATAGCTGGTAAACATGTATAGAGAGCCAGCCCAAGTCTGTGGACTGTAAGTCTGTGGACCACACGGTATTTGTCTTCTCTTTTGCCACAAATGGAAATTCTGCCATTTGTGGTCAAAGACAGAGACAAATATTGTATGATCTCACTTACATATGGAATCTACAAAAGCCAAACTCAGAAACAGATAGTAGAGTGCTGGTTGCCCAGGCTGGGTAGGAGGGAGAATGAGGAGATCCTTGTCAGAGTGGTCAAACTTCCAGTTATGAGACAAGTAAGTTCTGGGGATCTAATGTACAACACAATGATTATAGTTAACAATACTGTATTAAACTAGAAAGGCGCCGAGAGTAAACCTTAAATGTTCTTAGCATGCAAACACTCTGACACAAAAGGCATGTATTATGTGAGGTGACAAAGATGATAGCTGACCCTACTCTGGTGATAATTTTATAATATATACATATTCCAAATTATCATGGGTACACACTAAACGTAGACAATGTTATAGGTCAATTATATCTCAATAAAACGTGGGGAAAGGTTTGCAACAGTTACAAAGTTTCCCCCTTTTCTTATGAACTTGGCATGTGAGTGATTGTGGAGATTGACCATCCTTTCCCCTATTCTCACTTACTGAGGTGCTTTGGTCATATGGTACTGAAGAATCCAATATCACACTTAACAAGATTCCTGTGGCACAAGATTGGCACATTGTCAGAGCCAATGTCAATACCAGGAACACACCTCCTCCTAACTGCAGGCCTAGAAGTGAGAACTGTCCTTTCTTCTCACACCACTTAACCTTTTTGTGTTGGTTGTAGGCTTGAAGCTACTGCTGGGGTTTCCTATGGCCAAAGAAGGTTGGAGGTTTGAGATAAGAGCTCTTTATGCTCTGAGTATTCAAACAATGGTAGGAACTCTGGAATGAGGCATGTGATGGGTCTCCTGAGGCATGTGACAGATGTGGAGGAGGGAACAGAGGACCAGGGACTGGGATGAGGAATAGTTGCCATGGTGAACAGGGAGGCTCTGGGTGGAAAGGGTGGTTCACGGCCATGATGGTACAAACAGGAAGAACTGTGACCTTCCTTTGCCTTTGCCTTTGCCATTCTATCCCACCTCTCCTGCCATCATGGACAAGTTGATAAGAAGGGTAGTTAGAGCAGCAGAGGGCATCTACAGGCTGGGAAGGAAAGAGAATGGTCTTTCGTAGCTGGAGGAAAGAAGAGCTGATGTAGACGTGGGGAACTAGAAAGGTCACTGGAGTTGTTGCCCTGGGCATCTCTAAATGTGAGTTCCCATGCTCACCATAGGAAACTCACATAGTCTTTTAATCATTTGTACTTTTGTGTTTTGTTTTTTTCCAGGAACCATGGTAACATGGTCATATTTTTTCCAATTGGAAAAGACATAAATGATGTTACAAATAAGAGCTGAACTAGTTTAATTAAATTTAAATTTATTTAGAAATTATGAGATGCGAAGCTCCTTCTGGAAATTCTGCATCTTATGTTCAATTTTGGAAAAGCACAAACTTTAATTTGGTATAAAAATTAAAAATCACTGGAATGAATAAATAAGTTTTTCCGTGAATTTTTTTTCAGACTGGATGTTACAAGAAAAGAGCATGAAGTCAGTGAGATATAAAAGTAGTTGAGTTCTCTCCACACATGTACATTCTCTGCATTTGCATCTCTCGGTATACTTATTGCTCGGTATACTAAGAGCTGTCATAAAACAGCTCTTCTTGTGTGCAGGGCCACGTTCCCACTAGAGCCATCACCTACACATGGTGATGACATAATTCTAGACAAATAAGTAAGCCATCGCCTAATTTCTCTTTTGTGTCCTCATTTCTATTGTCTATCAGTATCTCTGCACCGAGCGCTTCCTGGGAGAAAAGCACATGCTTGCTGCAATGAAGTTTTACTAGGCCCTAAGAAATGCTCTTTTGCCCTTCAGCAATTTAGAAACTAAGAGGGGGGGTAAGCCATCCCAATTCCCAGCCCATATGTCAGAGGAGGGGACTGTCATATGGCTACATAATGATGATCACTCTAGAGGTTCTCTCCTCTGTAGGCACAGAACACGGTGGCCTTTTCAGATTCTTTGTATATTAGATTTGCTGTCTGAAAGATCTGTGCCATCTGGGACCGAGTGGGATGAGCCAGGAAGACCACTCATCGTATTGTTTCTGTGAATTTTTTTAGCAGCTGGACAGCAATGCTACATGAGTTTGAAGGAGCCCATTGAAACAAGGTTCGAAATGCATGTGGGGTGGAGATGGGAAAACCATTTCTCTTTGATCTGAGACGACCTCAGAGAAGAAGCTCATGGAATAGGAGACACAGTACAGGGGAGGGACAGGGAAAGAAGCATATTTTTATAAACTGACCATTGTTTGCACATATTTACAATACAGGGTCAAGGGGAGGGGGAGAAAGAGGGGGTGAGGGGAAGTCTGCTACTTGTTCACCTGCTTTGGAAGTAATTCATTCAGAAAAGACAAATAATATGCCTCGTGTAAACCAGGCACTATCCTGCATCTTGGGAAGAGAACCATGAAGAAAACAAACCAATCCCCTACTTTTGTAAAGTTATGTTTTAATGGAAAGAGACACAAAGCCAAGAGAAATAAATAGGTAGCTTATATATTATCTCAGAAGGTGACAGATGCTATGGGAAAAATAAAGCAGGCTTAAGGGTTATGGGAAGAATGACATGGGACAGAGACTTGAAGGAAGTGAGGGCAGTAAGCCATGGGTGAAACCGCATAAAAGAAACTGAAGTGGCAGCAAGGACACCGTGAGATGGCCAGTGTGCCCAGAGCACTGTGAGCAGAGGGATGACAGTCAGACAGGAAATGGGAGCCAGACTATGCTGGGACTTTAGGGCCCTCAGGAGGACTTTGGCTTTTACTCTGAGTCAAGAGAGCAGTCAATGGGGCCTTTTGAGCAGCAAAATGTGCTCATGTGTTGAAATACGTAATGGATCTGGGTTTCCGACTCAGTGTTGTGTCAAGAACTAGAGAGGTGGTGGTAAAGGTTTGCCCTCAATGAATTGACAATTTATTGGTGGATTCAGTCCCTGGTGACACCTCATAAGAGGACATGGGAGCAGGAGTAGCAGAGAAAATATATGGTAGTCAAAAAAGATGTGGGCAGTAGCTTGGTCAAATCACCTGAGAAGCAATAGGAAGCCTCATCTTCAGTGACACCCCCAAACCTCTCCAGACCACCCTCTGCCCAGCAGCATTCCCCATGGTGGGTATTTGACTCTCTAAAGCCTAAAGTATCAACACATTTATTTAATGTATCTCTTGTAATAAAATTGATGCTTTGGAAGGAGGGACTGTGGTCTTAATCTTGTTAGGTATTACAGCCAATAGAAATGAGTTTAAATCCTCTTTTTTGAATAAGTTTTTGAACTAGTCAAAAAGAGGAGAGTCAGAAATGACTTCATGCTTGAGGTGGGAAGAGAGGCAGGAAAGAGGGGGAGGCAGAGACATATAATTTTAGGGGTTGATGACATCAAATACAGGGAGAGGCAAAAGTAGGTTCACAGTTGTTCATATGGAAAATAATACAATAATTTATAAATAATATAAGAATACACTCTGTGTTTCATGTATCCACACTATAAACCTACTTTTGCCCCATCCTGTGTATTATTTTGAATAACAAAATAATAGGACATGGACTATGGGACTGTGTGATGATAGATTTAAACAGGTGTAAAGGTGGCAAACCAGGTAGTGACAAAAACTATGGAAGATGTTGGCATAGGAATGAGTAGATTTCATCAATAGGTTGGAAGCTAAAACTTTACCAACTGGTGATAAACTGAATAAAAAGTATGGAGACAGGATCTCCTGTTATAGTGCTTTCTAAATATCTGAGTAGGTGAACTCTGCCAGCACCTTTATTTCTTCAGGAATGCTCCAAAGTCTCCATTTTTATTTAGATTTTGACTCTCACTGAGATTCCCTTCGGGCTCTCCTTTTGGAAATGACCTGGTATCTTAAGTCAGTATTATTGTCCTAAACATTTGGATGTTTTTGAGCTGAGAGATAGAGAGATGTAACTGAGTGCAAGTCATCTGGAACCCCAGCCCGGGGACTCTGAGCCTTACTGGGGTCCACATTGTCCTGGCTGAGTCACCAAAAACTGTAACCGAAAGCAGTTCTGGCCGCCTGCCTCTTCAAAAGCCGGTACTCGAGAAGCAGGTGCTGATGCAAAGGAACGCGGTTTATTTGCAGATGCTGGCCATCTGGAAGATGGGGGACTCAGGTCTCAAAGCCCATCTCTGCCTCTCAGTGGAGGCAGAGGTTTTTATAAATAGGGAGAGGGGAACAGAACAAAGAGATTATGGGAGGGGGTTGAAAAGTCCTCTATGTGACGCTGAGCACAATCCCTTCGGTAAGGCAAGTGGTGTGCCCATGAGTGTCATCCTGGTTTAGCCATCCTGGATTCACACAATCCTGACTTTATGTCACCCTATCTCCATAGTCGAAGGTCAGCAAATCTGCTGGAGCTGAGATGCCTGAAAGTCGGAATCTGTATCTTTTGCAGTTAGTTGGTAGGATTCTTATACAAACTTTCTATTTATCTACAAGCTACACATTAGTCAGAGTCAGCACTTACAGAAACCCTCTTAGAAGAATGGTGAGGTGGGTTACAATTTCCAACCATTGTGATTCCCATTATTACAGAGAGAGAGAGAGAGAGAGAAGGACTTACCAACTTATTTCTATTTTGTTGTTGTTGTAAAGGGAGGAAATATGTAAATATTTTACATTTAAATATGTTATGTATTCTACCAGAGGTTGGCAAACATTTTATGTTAAGAGCCCATTATAAATACTTTAGGCTTTGCAGGCCATAATTTCTCTGTTGCAGCTGCTCAGGTCTACTATTGTGGCACAAAAGCAACCATAGACAGTATGTAAATGAATGGGCATGGCTGTGTTCCAATAAAACTTTATTTATAAAAGCAGGCTGTGGGCCAGATTTGGCCCATGAGCTGCAGTTGGCCAATCCTTGAATTATATTTTCATCTTTAAAATCTCTCTTTGTTGAAAATTCTTTTTACATGCAACTGCTTGTTGTTGAGTTGATGTGATTTATTTTCATTCATATTCTGTATTGTTTCACACGCAAATCTAATAAATTTAAGAACTTTAAAAGGTTAATATTTTTCACATTTTGTTTTGTTTCCTTTTTTTCAAATTCCATTCTTCCGTGGACATTTAGGTTGGATGCAGACAGTGTTAAAGCTTTTAATTGTCCACTTTCTTTTCCTTAAAGGAAATAAAATTCATAGTTTCTTGTGTCATTTTTATGCTACAGCAGTTATATCATCACCAGTTTTCCATTGCAAATGTAATAAAAAAAGTGAAAATTAATTTTCTATCATTTAAATCAAAGTGTCCCAAAGCCTCGATGTGGTGCTAAAGTAAAACTGTAAAGTTAATGGAATATTATAATCTGTAACATGCTTTTTTGTTGAAGAAAGAAAATTGGCTCATTCTCCACGGTTTGAAAGGGTTATAGCAACAGGACTACCTCATCAGCAATTAACAGTGAAAACACCAGATAAAAATGGACTGGTCCCATCCTCTCTTACTAAGAGAATAGAAATTCCTATCAAAATACTCCAAGGTTCTGTTTCACTTTAATACTCAAGTAAACAAACTCCCCTGCTTCCAAATCTTGCATTCGAAAAAACGTTAGCAGTATTAAAGAAGAGCAGCGTTTATTGTTTGCTTGTAGGGGAGTGACTAAAATCTTGACAGCACACTGTCAAGCTCAGTCCCCGAGCTTTGTGACAGCTGCCGTTGCAATTGAGAGGAGCCCTGGAACCAGGGCGGCAGTTACTGGTGAGCTGCTCTGCTGGCCCACAGGCTCTGCCTCCACTTCACAGGAGCATCTGTTGCTGAATTTTCAAGCTTTTTCTACAAACGTGGAAAAAGGGGGTGATTCCACACCACATATATCGGTTTCTCAGGACCAAGATTCTAATCGTTTGTTTCTGGAAACTGATGTTGCACTGGGCCCCCAATTTGTCCATATCACACACATTTTCACTTCTTCTACAAGCTACATTCAGGAAATGGAAATTATGCTGAGTTAGATTTTCCCTTTTTTGGCAAAAGAGAGAATGAATGTTTCTGTCAAGTCTCACCAGATAGGACTTGTGGCATCTTTTACGTATTTTCAGTTTGTCCCAGTTTGTGAAAACAGCCCTAATCACACGTCACCCACTGATGACAACGGCTTCCACTGCGGCTGTACCGATGCTCCTGAGAAATCCATTGAAAAAGAGAAGCATGTAAAACCCAGATTTGAAATTCAATAAGGAATTCGGAGGGAAGTCTCGCTTTCAGGCTATCTCCTAGCTAAATGAATAGGAAAACTATGGCATCCAAAAGAAATCTAGAGGCAACCGAAGGAAACCTTGCTTACTAATGTCTGAAAATAGCCCCGTCCGGAAAGGTATGCTTTTAGACTCAGAAAGCAGAAAAAACTAATTAGACAAGAAGCAACCGTGAACAAACATGTTAGCAGAATCAGTAACTGGAACTGATCAGCTATTTCTTTAATTGTGCCAGCTGGGCATCTGTGATGTGGAGAGCAGAACATAATTATCGGTTTCCATTCCATAGCAAAGAGCTCTCCTTTTCTTTTCTCTTTCTTTTACATAAATAGCTGGGCATATGCCATTTAATAATAATCATAATATTTTTAAAAAATTGAAAAATTCGTGGAACATGAGATACCTCGTGTGAGATGATATTTTTATGAAAAATTAGGAGTCAAAGTAAGTAGGCCAATTGTGCTAGGAAGAATGTGAGCTATCAAAGAAATGTAACTAATTTCTTAATGGGAAGGCCATTATGTGCTCCGTGTGCAAAGCGGCATTATTAAAAGTAGGGACAATTGGCTTTGCTATTTTAGCACGAGTGCCATAGTGTGTGCTCATTTGTAAGTACTGTGACCGATCTGAGCCCACAGCACTGTGCCTAGTGCACCTTGAGGGACCACGCAATGCAGCTGTCTTGCACCATTAGGAGGAATTAACACAGACTACAAGTTGTGTAAGTAAAAGGAATAGAGAAGAGGAAGGTTTTAGGAGTTAACTCAAAGACAAAAAAAAAAATCCTAGCCCAATTGATTTGTACATTCTCCCCCTCTTAGTGACAGCAAAACGAAGGTCTGGAAGCAGGTAATAGACTGGAAAGACCAGTGTTTAAAAGTCCATGTTTAGCTGTGTGTAATCAAAGAGTGCTTATCATTTCTGACATATTGCTGTGGGACACTGGCCTCTTTAGGGCGGTTGTCACCTGGAAAAGTGACATGTTAAAGGAAATGTGTGCGTAGGGAGTAAAGGGCAAACCGGAAAATAATGGAATGTTCTGATAAAAAGTGCATATTCAAATGCATTTTCAGATGCATATTAAAAAATGTACCTAAGATGTCTTTTTCTAGAAGGAAAATGTTGGCTCACTTTGTTTTGAAAATAAATAACCCATAATAATAAATGCTTTGACACATTTGCTTTGGGGGGTAGAGAACTTGTTAGTAAATAAATAAATAATGAATTATCAAGTGACAAAGGATCCTAAGGCCATATTTCCTCCGGGTTTCATTGCTACACATAAAATTAGAAAAAGGACTGTTTTTCTCAGTGGGCATATTCACTACAGCTGTACAGACTGTAGCTACATTGGAATTGCGGACACCTAGATTCCTCTGGCCCTGGAGAATGGGTCCTTGTTTGCACTGTGATGTTTTGGCAGAAGAACCCCTGCACCAGCTTCATGACCCACAATTCCGTTCAACTCAGTTGGATTTGGCTCAGTTTCGTTCGACCTGACATATCTTTATTATGTTCCCACTGTGCGCCAGCAATACAGCCCATCAGACTGGGGTGTCAGTTCGACTACTTGCCACCCTTACCCCCCTTTCTGCTTCTCATCAGTCCTTATAAGTGTTTGGAGCAGAATGACTTAGAAATTTATAGAGCTGCCTTGAGTGGAGGACTCTTGGATTACTATTAATTTTTTTCAGAATATATTCCCAATGAAATAAAGCATGAATTCATGTCTGTGCAGTAAAAATACATGTAATTTGAGTAGAAATAAAGCAAATACCTAAATGATCATCTAAGTTGAATCCTAAGCAAATTCAACAAATTGTGTTCTTTGCATCTTTGTATATGAAAGTATGCAATGAAAATAGAAGGTATATACTCCCAGCTCCTGCCTGAACCCCGTCCAACCAACAGCACAGAAAACTATTAATAATCTCTCTCCTGACCTACAGCAGTGGTTTCCAGATGGCGTTCTGAAAGGTCCACAGGGACCAACTTAGTATAGTCTCTTTGCTTTACATTTGAGGTTTCCATGTACCATTTCATTTCAGAGAAAGTTCCACTGCTGTAAGGGTGATGAAAATTCATGGTCTATGGCAAAATCAATCTGTAAATTGTTAACTGCAGTAGAACCAAGATTGTGTCCTGAGATTATGTCCTAAATTTATATCCTGAGACTGAGATTACATCAAAATTATATCCTGAGATTCTCCAAAGTCATATTCTTGAGACCTTCATAATTCTCAAAGTCGTATTTGCAAATAGTGACTTCACAATTAATGTTCTTAGTTTTCTCATCTACACAGTTGTCATAATAATAATGATATCACAGGCAGTTGTAGCAGTTAGACGTGATCATGTGTTGGAAAATGAGACTGCAAGGCTCATTGAGAGGAAAGCTGGCTGATGAGGGAGTCTCTCTCCAGCTAAGTGACTTTCTCTTACACATTAGCCTTCAAATACATACAATTCCAGTTCATGATGAGGAAAAAAGGTTATCATAAATTCTGAAATTTGGTTTATCAACAGATATTCAGAACTGCAAATGCCCACTTGAAAATGGCAAGAGCCCTTGAAATTAGAAGTCCCAAAGCCACCAAAACACCTTGGCCTTAGATGTCTTTACCTTCCTAGAAAATGTCTAAAATATTGCACCACCAAATTGACCTGGGTAAAACACGTCTGAAAAAGACACTTCCATTTTTAGTAAATAAAACATCCACAGGGTCTATGTAACTCCAAGAATAAGGATCAACGTGGAAGCCAGGGTATAGGTATTTATTGAGTGCAGTGCTGGGTTTGTATCTTCCCAAAGAAATTGAGAGGGTAATATTTACAGCAGACATGGGAAATGTCACAAGACAAGAATCCTCCATGGTGATCTGGAGGAAAAGCTAAACGCTATAGGATTTCCCTGGCAGGTTAGCTCATAGTAGTGGCTCATGATGAGCCAAGGATGCTTAATAGAAAGGTGGAGACTTAAGTGCTTCCCTTAGGGGTGTCCAACCTGCGGCCCACAGGCAACATGTGGCACACGATGGCTATGAATGCAGCCCAACACAAAATCACAAATTTCATTATAACAGTATGAGATGTTTTTGTGATTAAATGTCACAATGTATTTAATGTGTGGCCCAAGACAACTCTTCTTCTTCCAGTGTGGCCCAGAGATGCCAAAAGGCTGGCCATCCTTAGGCGATGAGGGATGCTGACAGAAATGGCACAAAGCACAGCTTCATGGCTAATGGCTTGGGCTGTAGATCCAGGCTCCCTGCATGTAAATCCCGATCTTGACCTCTTTTCTATTTTCTTGATCTTGGGCAAATTACTTAATCTCCCCATGTCTCTGTTTTCTCACCTACAAAGTAGATTTTAAGAATAGTGCCTGCCCTCATAGGACTGTTGTGAAAACTAAATATTCTAATTTTTCAAGGGCTCAAGACAGTGCCTGGCATCAAAGTAAGCACTGAGCTATGGTTTGTTAAGTTAAATAAGGATCTGAGAGTGCTTGGCTTGGCTCAGGTGAACCCGCTTTTTCAGAATTCCATCCAAAGCACTCTGTAATGGAAAGAAGGAGCTTTTCTGAGTCTCCAAAGCAGATGGCCTTGATTTCCTCTCCTGTTAAGATCGTTGGACTATTTCTAGACACATATGAAAACATTGAACTAGATAATGGTCTTGAAACTCGTGTTGCTTGCTCAGTGGTTTATACAAGTTGAATTCGTGTAGATGGGACAGAAAGCAAATTTAGATGAAATGTAGTGCTGTACAAGGCCCACTTCCTCTCTGTGTGCCTGGCCCTATGTGGAATGAGCTCAGCACACTGGTCTTTGATAATAATTGCTTCTTCTGCTGAGATGAATTAGCTCTTCTAGACTCCTAGGGTGTTACCGAATATGTTACCTTTTCTGATTAGGAACCTTAAAAGAAGTTGTCTTTTTTGGATTCTATGATTTAAAATGTTCTGCTCCCTTGCATCAAATGTAATTTGGCATAAGTAGAATTCGACTAGCTCTCTTGTCTGCCTAAGTTGCTATCACCCAAGTGCTGATTTAAAATAGCACCTAAAGAGAAAAAGAAGATGAAGCTGTCAGGTATGGGTGCACACGGAGGCTCCGAGGTGAGGCAACTTAAAGGCAGGTAATTGTCAGGTAAAACAACAAAGTCTTCGAAGGGTGTCTTTCCAGCACCAGATTGAAGCCCATCCGAACAGAGAAAATTAAATTAGACTGCTTGTAAATTAAACCTCTTCTGCTAGTGAGATTCTGCGCCCTTAAAGGAAATGTTGCTCTCCGGCAATAAGCGCTCCAGTGACATGGCAGCTGGGTCTGCCGCGGAATTTATAAAGCCATTCACAAAGGTCACGCTCTTCTCTCCACCTGGCTCCTACCTCGCTCAGACAGGATGGAGTTGGCCCTGGCAGGCTGTTTGGAATCAGAGTTGGTGCAGACTGATCTGGGTATCAGATGTTTGGCATGTTCGTTCTTTCCCAGGGGGTTGCGAGGTTGGGCTTGAGAGAGGCCACATTCACAGTGCATCTTGGTAGCACCGCTAAAATACTCCCAGGCTGAGAAATGTCTTCCCACTGTCCTTCTGTCAGACCCGCTCTTGTGAGAGTTGTTCTTGTGAGTTAGGCTAGGGAAGGGGTGAGCAAATTTTTCCTGTGAAGGGGCAGGTAATAAGTATTTTAGGTTTTGAGGGCCATCTGGCCCTGGTTCCAACTATTCAGTTCTGTTGTGGTAGCATGTGAAAGCAGTCAGAGATGATGTGTAAGTGAATGGCTGTGGCCGTGTCCCAATAAAACTTTATTTACAAAAAAGCAGCTAACCAGGTTTGGCCTACTTTGTATACAAATGTATACAATCAATATAATTCCTTAGAATTTTGAATAATAAAAGAAGGAAAAAGTAAGATGAGAGAAGGCTGGTTTCCCATAAAAATTTAACTTTAAAATGAAGTAGAGGCAGTCACTAGCAGATCGGCTGGTAC
>VMDR010025901.1:0-14263 GCA_007922815.1 Macrotus californicus
GGTACAGGGAATAAGAAGCATAAATGGTAGGTAGAAGATAGACAGGGGGAGGTTAAGAATAGTATAGGAAATGTAGAAGCCAAAGAACGTATATATATGACCCATGGACATGAACTAAAGAGGGAGAATGTGGGTGGGAGGGGATGCGCAGGGTAGAGGGGAATAAAGGGGGGGAAATGGGACAACTGTAATGGCATAATCAATAAAATACATTTAAAAAAAGAAATTTTTGTTTTAACATTTTTTGTGCTGCTGGATTTGATCCACATTATTCATGACAGCGCAGTGCATTTTTCCCAACCTGGGGCCACACGACCCAGTGCACAGCACACGCTGTCGGCTCGGACTGTCTGGGTTCATGTCCTGACTCCACCACCTGCTGATTGTGTGATGTCAAATAAGTAATTTCACTTCCGAGAGCCTCTGTTTCTTCATCTTAAAATGGGGATAATAATAGTACTGACCACATAGGATAGCTCTGAAAATTAAATCATCCAGTGCCTGCATATAGAAAGTGCCCAATAAGCTTTAAGTATTTCCATTATAGATAGATAGATACACAAAAAGTAGAGGCTGGGGGAATCACCTGACCACCAAAGCCTCCAAGGAAGAATATAAAACACAATGGCATTTTTTTCGCAGAAACAGAACTAACAACTTTAAATTTTGTACAAAATCAAAAATAATGATCTCAAGTAGCCACAGCGAGCCTGAGAAAGAACAAAGCTAAAGATATCATGCTTTCTGATTTCAAACTGTTACAAAGCCATTGTAATCAAAACAGTCTGGTACTGACATAAAAACAGACACAAAGTGCAACGGAACAGAATAGAGAGCCCAGAAATAAACCCATGCCTACACGGTCAATTAATCTGTGGCAAAGGAGCCAAGACTATACAATAAGAAATGACAGTCCTTCAATAAACAGTGTTGGGGAAAACTGGACAGTCACATGCAAAAGAATGTGAAAGGAACCAAAAGTTTGGCCTTTGGGGATATTGATTTTAAGCTGATTTTTAATAAACAAAAGACTCAGAAAGAACATTTGACCCTCCTCCTGCCTTCCTGTCCAAGAGATTCAGATGGAAAAACACACTCTGGAAAAGAAATCTTAACATATTTACCTAGACTAATTTGAATTAAATATAGTACACAGCAAGGTCAAGCAGGAGCCTGGGAACTAGATCACATCCTGTGTCCCATTAAAGCAAGAATTCACCCTCCATGTACAAGGGAGGGGGGTCAAAAAAACAGGAATTTATTTTAAAATGTGTATTTATTCTTACATGTTTAAACTTCAGTCACCTTCAAAGTCCTCTCCATTCGATGCAATACGCCTATCAAGATGGTTTTTCCACTGCTTGAAAAAGTTTTTGAACTTGTCGACTTTGATGCCTTTTAACGCCTCTGCGGTTTTTTGTTTCACCCCTTCCACATGAGCAAAACTTTACCTTTGAGGACTTTTTTCATCCAGGAAAACAAACAAACAAAAAAGCCTTTCAGGGTGAGTAGGAAGGGCGGGGCACAGGGGTCAGGCTGGTTTTGGTCCAAAACTGCTGAACACTCAGCGTGGTGTGGGCAGGTGAGCTTATAAATCACCCATCATGAAATGGGCCAATACTTTGAAAGAATCTTTTTAAAAAATTCACCGAAGCCAAACGCAGCCTCTCACAACAATGCCAGCTGGTGCACTGATACAGATGGGATCCTAGAACACTCACCTAGCAGGGGAAACCTGTACTACAAGGGGCCTGCCCTCCAGAAGGCAATTCCAGTTTTGGGGGGGCCCTCTGCATGTTCTGCTATTCCTCAATTAGCTGTAAATCACCCATTTTCACTTTTGAAATCTAAGACTGTTCCCCCTTTTTCTTCTTTGTCCAAAAGGACATACATGACCAATTTTGCTTCATTGTCTTTAGAATTCTCATGCTTATGTGAATTCCCCATGCACTTATATTAAAATTTGTTTTTTCTCTTCTTCATCTGCCTCTGTTAATTTGAACACTAGCCCAGCTAGAAGAACTTAGAAGGTCAGAGAAAAAGCGTTATTATTTTTGTAGCCCCACAAATGAAGCTGGACCACTACCTTATACCAAACACAAAATTAACTCAAAATGGATTAGACTTGAGCGTAAGATCTGAAATCATAAAAACTGAAGAAAATAGGCAGTAAATGTCTTGACATCAGTCTTAGCAATGATTTTTTTTTAATTTTGATACCAAAAGCAAAGACAAGAAAAGCAAAAATAGGATCAAATATATGGGGACGTGAGATGACTTGACTTTAGGTGGTGGACACACAATATGATATGAAGATCATGTATCATAGAAATGTATGCTTGAACCCTGCATAATCTTATTAACAAATGTTGCCCTAACAAATTTAACAATAAAAAAAGAAAAGCAAAAATAAGCAAGTGGGATTCCATCAAACTAAAAAGCTTCTGTACAGCAAAGGAAAACATCAACATAAGGAAAAGGCAGACTACCTAATGAGAGAAAATATTTGCAGATCACATATCTGATAAAGGGTTGATATCCAAAATATATAAGGGACTCATTAGCAAAAAAACAAACAATCCAATGGAAAAACTGGCAGAGAACCGGAATAGACATTTTTCCAAAGAGGACATACAGATGGCCAACAGGTACATAAAAAGGTACTCAACATCACTAATCATCAGGGAAAAGCAAATCAAAACCACAATGAGGTGTCACCTCATGCCTGTTAGAATGACCATTGTCAACAAGACAAGAGGTAAGTGTTGGTGAGGATGTGGAAAAAAGGGAATCCTTCCTTGTACACCGTTGGTGAGAATGTAAATTGGTGCAGCCACTGTGGAAAACAGTACAGAAGTTCCTCAAGAGATTAAAAATAGAACTACCACGGGGTCCAGCAATCCCACTTCTGGGTGTTTATCCAAAGGAAACAAAAACGCTAACTCAAAAAGATCTGCACCCCCGTGCTCACGGCAGCACTATTTACAGCAGCCAAGGCACGGAAGCAACCTAAGTGTCCATCAGGGGTCGAATAGGTAATGAAAGTGTGATATTTTATATATATACATAAATAGATAATGTATAATGTATATAAATGGAATATTTTTCAGCCATAAAAAGAAGAAAATCTTGCTATTTGCAACAACATCAATGGACCCTAGAGGCATTATGCTCAGTGAAATAAGAGAGAGAAAGAATAATACTGTATGGTCTCCTATGTGGAATCTAAAAAAATAAACACAAAATAAAACAAACTCAAAGATACAGGGAACAGATCCAGAGGTAGGGCAGGTGGGAGCTGGGGGTAGAGGGTGGCATGAAATAGGTAAGGGGAGTCAAAGGGTACAAACTTCCAGTTATAAATAAGCCATGGGGATATAATGTTCAGCATGAGGGCTATCATTAATAACAGTATACTGTATGTTTGAAGTAGCTAAGAGAGAAAATTTTTCTTTTTATTTTATTCCTTTAGTTTTCAACAGAGGGGAAGGGAGGGAGAAAGAAAGGGAGAGAAGCATCAATGTGTGGTTGCCTCTGGTGCTCCCCCTACTGGGGAACCTGGCCTGCAACCCAGGCATGTGCCCTGACTGGGAATGGAACCCGCCACCCTTTGGTTCACAGGCCAGCGCTCAATCCACTGAACCACACCAGCCAGGGCCTAAAAGAGAAAATCTTAAAAGTTCTCATCACAAGAAAAAAATTGTAACTATGTACAGTGATAAATATCAACTAAATTTACTGTAGTGACCATGTCACAATATATACAAATAGCAAATCACTATGTATACCTAAAACTAATATAATATTGTATGTCAATTATACCCCAATTTAAAAAAGCAAAAAGTTATATAAAACAAAGTTTATCTATAAGCCATCACAAACAAACACACTCGAAAGCAAAAGATAGTTTTCTTGAAGTCAGTATTTTCCTCTAAGTACCTTAGAGGGCTTATCATTACTACAGGGCGGAGGCGAGGGGGTGGGGGTGGGGGGCGGGGATGAGGCTGCAAGGGAGAGAAGCACGCTGAATTTGAGCAGACACTGAATCAACAATATTATAACTTTATATCTGGAAGAAAACAGCCTATTGTTTACATATTGCAAATGAAGAAAGTACAGCTTAAGAAAATTATTTTGCCTTGGGGTGACATAGAAGATAGTGCTTCCCAACAGGGGGCATGCCTCCTGAAAGAGTCACATCAGAATTTGGGGGGTGGGCTACAGGAGAGAGCGAATGAGACAGTTACCTTTAACAAAGACCAAACTATCAGAGGAAGGAGATCACTCATCAAAAAAAAGGAAGTTTCAATTTTAAAAAGAAATTATTATTGATTTGTATGTCTACCATGCTGTCCCCTCTTATGCAGATGGATTTCATTTGGCTGTTTGTTTTGAGGATGAGGAATAATGATTAATCAGAAAGGTAAGTATTTATCCTTCTTTCCCCAGAGGTGAGCTGGAACCTGATCCCCCATCTCCCCAGGCTTCCTATTGCAATAATGAAATTCCATTACATTGAAAATGATGTAATTCCCCATGGGGTTAGTTGTAAACAGACTTGACCTATATGGATACAGTAGTGACGAGAACAAAAGGATCAGAAAATTACAAGAAAGAAAAGGACAGCATCTGGATTTGCTTTGCCGGCTTTACTTTGCCTTAATTCAGTTATACAGTGTCTGTTAAAAACTTGCTTCATTTCTGGTGAGAAAAAGAACTGCAAAATCATAGCGATAAACAGCCAAACAGCTCCAGGATTCAGTGGCACAATTATCAGGGTTTGTTCTTCCTTCCTCCACCTCCACCTCCGCCCCACCACCACCATTGATCAATTCTCATTATTAGCTCTTAGAAAAGCAGACAATCCCTGGGACAAACCTGGCTTCAGATCAGAGAGTCAATATCCTACAGTAACAATCTGCCAAAAAACGCAATTCAGGCACATTTAAAGTGTGTCTCCCCAGAGGAAAGCAAGAAACAGAGGCCACTGAGAGGGGGCCTCACTATTAAGTCTGATTCAACCACGGCTGCCTCTGACATTTCCAAGCCACTCAGGGTTATCATCAGAAAACGCAAGTGAGCAAATGCAGAGTGACAGCAACCGCGGCGCAAAGGCTGCTGGTTCAGGAAGTTTCACCAACTCCCTTCACTGTTGGCCCCTCCCTCTACCCCCACCCTACCCCCCACCCCGCCCCCTCACATGCAGAGCTGAGTTCCTGATGATAAGGACTCCCAGAGAGTGAGTGCCAGGATAGGAGGCCAACGTGTGAGAGGGGGGAGAGCAGTGGCCTTGCTGAAAAAATAGTTTATGAGGCACAGGCAGAGTAACAAATGAAGATCGCTTCTCTTGAAGACCCTCCGGAGTTGCCCAGGATACACATGAAATACTTCTGTGCGTATGTGCACAGGTGTGTACAGGAAATGGCCGTTTTTGTAGTGAAAAAACGGTCAAGCATGCACAATTTTATATCACTCAACCACGAATACTTACATTTGACAAATATAACACGAACAGAATCAAAAACAGAACGGGATAGAAAAGAGCTCGGAGAGACCACCGGCTAAGAAGCCAGGGGTGAGTAGAGAATAAAAGGCTTATTTACATATTGTTAAATTGTTAAAAATCCACCTTGGACTGCACTGATGTAATTATATTCAGTACTAAAGTTAAATGTGAAAATTTTATTTTAAAGACAGTTTTAAATTTTTATTTTCGAGACTATATAAGTGTTGATATAGTAATAACAAAGTAGGGTACAAACTGTGATAAAAGCTCAATTCCGTATTTTAAATGTATACAAAAAAAAAGACTGTGGACCATACTCAAAACACTAACAGCGTTTCTGTATTCTTGGATTAGATATAGTATAAACTTCCCTGTAGTTTCAAAATTTTGATCATTTACAGATTTTCCTTCTTTTTCATCTCCCCCAAAATAAAAGCACCAACTGTTGACCCTATTGAAAATGTGATTATTCTATAATCAAAAAATTTCTAAATATATGTATTAATTTCCTTATCTGTACTCTTATTACAAGGTTATTATTTTGTTGAGACCTATCATCAGAAACTTTCTTTGCAAGTGAAGTAGAAGAGGGACCCCCCAGGGTATTATGAGAAAGAGGTAAAACTGCCTTGTATGAAAATTGAGTGAGGAATTTTTGTTCTGGAGAGGAAAAGTAAGGAGGGGAAAGTGGAGAACAATTAAGCAGAAAAGAAAAAAGAACACATAAATACAAAGCTATTTATATTATCAGTAACTGTTAATCCCACATACAATAAACAGGGGCTGGAAGAAATAACGGTGGGTTATCTTTTCCGTGGGTTATTTTTGCCTTCATAATTTACTATGTTTTTCAAATTACCTACAGGAAATGTATATTAATGTTATAATCCAGAAAAAGTTATTCTAAAAGTCAGAGGAGTTCAGGCAGATTAAGAAAAAGCAAAGGGGCATCCCACGTGCACGGACTACATCGAGCAAAATTATGTGGGGGAAGTAGCTTTAAAACGCCCGAATAGGGCGGACGCGGGCTGGGTGTGACCGCTGAGCCAGTCTGACTGATGCGAGAGTTCTGAGAGACGTGGGAGAGAAACTCAGAAAGGTAAATCAGGACTTGCTCAAGGCCTTGAGTGCCAGGGTAACCGTCTAGGACCTGGCTTACTGAGCCTGCAATGGAATGGGTGGAAGTTTAGGATACCAACCTACTCCCTATAAGTTTGCCTCTGAGAACAAATCCTAGCAGGATTGCCAGGCCAAGCCAAAGGACCAGACCGTTTAAAAGTGGCACATAAATCGTTGTGGGTGAAGAACATGAGTCGGGGAGTCTATTCAATCCAGATGCCAGGCTGCTAAAGCACGGGGGAGTCAGAGTGGTCACTCTGGTCATCGTGAGGCACTCAGACCAGGCTGAGTCTGGGGCCAGGTTATAATCGCTGAGAATGCAGACACCTCTGAGGCAAGAATTCTTAACCAGAACATCAAAATCAGTTATGAAGTTGTGTGTGTGTGTGTGTGTGTGTGTGTGTGTGTGTGTGTTTAAATATAAACCCATGCCTTGTACTGTCCCCTATGGGTGACACAGGTACTCTCTAGATCTGACCTTATACAAACCCTCATTTGACCCCAGCCAGGGTTACTCCTTCTGGGGATGTGCATGTAAAGAAGTGACCGTGCAAGCCCATTGAGATGGAGTGCTTAGGGCTCACTGCCTCCTAACCCAAGAAGTTCAAATGATCGATCCCAACAAAACCTCATCAAGGATGTTCTTTGGGTCCATCCCACCTTCCATCTGTGTGACCGCCCTGCCAATGAATCGATTCAAGGAGGGCAGCCCCTCCAGGTCCTGGATGGATCGATCCAACGCTACTCAGCAAACTGAAGAGACCTCACTGCTGCTGCAACGTTAACCCCCTTCAGCCGCCCAACGCCCGTTCCTGGAGGAGGCCAGCACTTCCAGACCCAGTCAGGGCCATTTCTTCACAAAGGATCCCAAGGCCCTTGCTTTCCAAACCTCCCTGAAGATAAGAACCTCAGATTCCTGGGCCCAAACCTAGATCAACAATGACAATTTCCAGGGAGGAGATCTGTAACCTGCTCTAGACAAACACCTTTGTGGCCAGAACACTCTTCTATCAACGCATCTCTTAGTCTAACCCCAAAGCCCAGCTCACTGCGGGGAGAGCCCCGACAGCGGCTGCCTCAGCACTACCTGGGAGAGGCCTACCACCCATAACATCTCCACTGATTGTGGGTTTACTACACGTGGAGTCAATCAAAACAGACTCGGCTGGCTCTGGTTTTCCAGTGTGGGTGTCTAATGCGGTTGCAGACCCTTTTCTGAAGGAAGCAGTCAGGCAGGCACAGGGGGCCTCACCCAGAAGTGGATTATAGAACAGAATATCAGGGGTCCCAGCACCTGCATCCACTCAGCTGGAGATTCACAGGAGCTCAGTGCCATCTGGTTCGGTGGACATGCATCCAGCCTTCTCCAGCATCTTGTCCTGATGTGGGTCTGTGGGCCATCAAGGCCTCCTCTAGAGGCCACTTTGTTTTTCTGGCCTAGCCATGACAGTCCAAACTGCAGTCTGCACTGGGGACATGGGGGCACACTTGGTCCACTAGTTCTTCCAGAAACGCGACATATTCCACAACATCCACCCATTGCAGGGTCTATATACGCGTGCCCGGGTGAAATGGGAACAGACAGGAGTGGGTAGAGTCAGAGAGTAATGCCTAGGAGGCCTGCAGCCTGCCTCACACATATTCCTAACCCTTTGGCAGGCCTCCCTTGAAGCGACCTGCAAAAACCCAGAGCCCACCCCAGTTCACAGGGAAGACTAAAAGCAGAGAGCAGGTGTGGGACTCTGGAAGAAAAGGCCAAACATAGAAAAGCATATTACAGTCAGGACATGCCATCTATTGCATAGAATCCTGTTATCACGGATGTCGCTCTTCTCGGCCTGCTTCATACTTGATTCTACTAGGAAACAGCATAATTGCTTTAGCACAAGGGGCTTTAACCACCTTCACAGCTTTGGCCTCTTCCACCACTCCGGCCTTCCAGGTCACAACTTACCTTCTTTCTGGCTGGATACAACTAGACCAAGCACAGAGAAATAAACTTCTGTCCTCCATTTCTGGGGATATATCCAAAGAAACCCAAAACACTAATTCAAAAGAATATATGCACCCCAACGTCCACTGAGACTTTTTCTGCAATCGCCAAGCTATGGAAGCAACCCCAGCACCCATCAGTAGCTGAGTGGATAAAAACCTGTGAGGTATACACGCGAGTGCAATGGAATATTACTCAGCCAGAAAAAAGAATGAAATCTTACCTTTCACGGCAGCACAGATGGACCTCATGCTCCGTAAAAGAAGTCCGTCAGAGAAAGACAAATTCCATGTGATTTCATTTTTATGTGGAATCTGAGGAACAAAATAAACAAAGAAAATTGAAACAAACTCAAAGATGCAGAGAGAGAACTAGGGATTGCCAGATGGGAGGTAGGTTCGAGGACTGGGCGCACGAGGTGAAGGGACTAAGCAGCACAAATTGGTAGTGACGAAATAGTCACAGGACATTAAGTACAGCACAGGGAACGTAGCCAATGATATGTGACCACTGTGCACGGTGCCGGTGGGGTCCTGGAAATACCGAGTGGAGACACTGTATCAAGTATACGACTATCTAACCGCGAAGCTGTGCACCCGGAAACCAGTGCACACTAAAAATAGAAGGAAGAGGAAGAGAAACTTAGTCTGGCCTCTACGTGACGGATTTGAAAGTAATAGTTGCCGAATTCATGGGAGGGTTAGGATAATAATCAAATATGAGAATCTAAAGTCTAACCTTGCAAGGTGGTCATGTAAAGGAAGATGCATATACTAAAGACACTGCAAAAAAAAAAAAAATCAACAAATTCAGTGAGTGCGTTTTGCACGGAGAAAAGGAAACCCTGAGACAGAATGCTGGTGGGACTAACATGACTGAAAAATAGAGGGCAGGGTGTAAGAAAATCATGTTGCAGAAAGCTGGTATTCCTGAGGGAGTGAGCAATTTCAGGGATTATTTAGATAAAACAAATCACTAACTATTTAGAAAATAGTTAGTGCACCAAGCTCCATGCACCAATAGGGAAATAAAATTTGATTTCCTTTGTGTATGTGTGAATACGCTTACTGTTTTCTAAATTCAAGAGCAGCTCAGCTAAGAAAAAGAATCTGAATAGACAATTCATAGAGGAAGAAATACAAATGGCCATTAAACACTTAAAAATATGTTTAATAGTGGAATTGCCGCTTGAGAGGGATTAATTTCTAAAAATAGAATAAGGCAAAAACCAAGTGCAGTTTAGCCAATTACTCTTGAAAAAATCTCTTAAATCTCCCCAAAATGCAGTATACAAGATTTGGTAGACAGAACCCTACACGTATGCATACATATATAATGGACTGTGTTGGAGGCTCCCCCAGACCACCTTCGGTTTTAGTAATTCACTAGGAGGACTCACAGAGCTCAGAGAAGCCGTTTCCCTTGTGGCTTATCACAGCAAAGAGTTCCTGAGAGCAGCATCCAGGGGAAAGCAAGCAAAAGCTTCCAGTCACTCCGTCAGCAAGTCACACAGGCAGTGCTTCACCCTCCTAGCAGCAATGCCTGGCCCCACGGGTGAAGAGCTGCCGACAGGGAAACGCACCTCAGCCGGGGTGTCCAGGGTTTTCATTGGGAGCCAGCTGCACCGACATGAAGCACTTACTGACTAACCTCAGCGCATCAGTCTCCCATCCCCTGGAAGTCGGAGACAGCGTGACCCAGAGCCACAGGGGAACCCAAAGAGGTGTTCAGCATAAGTCGCACTGTTTACATAAACTCTCTGGTATGGCCTATGGTCACTATACAAAGGCACTCTTATCGGTCAGGATATTCCAAGGCCTTAGAAGTTCTTTCCCAAGAGCTTGTCAAAGGCTAGTCCTAAAGACCTTTGGAATATGCAGAATTTAGACACCTGTGCCTCCTGATTGAACACTTTGGGCACATGCACCTAAAAATACAGACTAAACACATGGCAGAATCCCCTTCTATTTCAGCCTGCCCTTATTTTAAGTGCTGAGCCCGGAACTTTCTATGTGACCTCATATCCAGCCCTTCCTATAATATGCTACTTTTGCCAGTTCCCCTGATCTGTTACCATCTTTCGGCTTCCATCTTTAGTCAGGGCAAGACATATGGAGGTGGGCATCCACCTCCCCTGGCTATGTCAGGGGTCCCTGAACGCTCCCAAAGTCCACCTTTTGCTGGGGCAGCAGCACAGCTAGCAACTTGCCATTGTTATACAAAGTATTTCAAATGTTGTTTCATTCATTCTGCCTTCCCCCAGTCAAGGTTTGGGGGGAATATGCTTTGCTATTTGGGGGGAGCCCCACTCTGCACCCCATTACACAGAGGTTCATAGGAACCTAACCCTGTTACTTTTCTTAGGATCAGTGGTTCAGTTTTACTAATTCATGACTTTATAGAACATAACTACTGCAAATAATGAGATCTGTGTGTGTGTGTGTGTGTGTGCATTGAACATGGGAGGACAGGTTTCAAAATATTAATAGTGGTTATCTTCAACAAGAAGAATGTGGTTTCTTTTTTATCTTTTTCTTTATACGTCACTATATCTTCCATATTTTCTATCAGCAACATGGGTACTATATATAACTGAGCAAAAGTTAGTTATATAATAAATAAAAGTAAGACCCTGAAAATAGATTATGCTAATTAAAGACCTTAGTGACATTCAGGAAGCCATAAAGTGTGAGTGCTGATGTTTCTAAAGGTGTCAGCGGCCTCAGGAACCACAGAAAAGAACCACGTAGGTGAGCACCTGGGCTCTCCCTCTGGAGTGCTGGATGGGAGATGGTACAGAAAGGTGCCAATAATATTACGCTTACGCATAAAAACAAAACAGAACAAAGCCGCATTCTATTCATTGTCAAAGGCATAGAAGGAAAAAGTCTAGTTGGCTTGCCTCTTTCAGTCCATTTCCAAACAAAGCTTATTTATGAGCTGGGAGCTGAAAAGGACCATGAATCCCTGGGCTGTTCCCACACGATGTTCCCACCCTGCTGCTTGGTGGCAGGGATGATAATGCTGCTGAGAGCCTCACACAGCGGCCAGGTGGGCGTAGGTGCATGTGCTGTCTGAAAATCAGTGCTGAGACCAGGAAAACAGCGCAGTGTCGTGTGACTGTGTCGCTCGGGGCTCTCCCTGGAGATCTGTGTGTTGTCAGCTCCTCACCCTCACATTGCTCCCAGGCAACAGCAGCTGTGGCGGCATATTTCCACCCCTAGTTTGTTTCGGGTCCCCTGAGAACCGCATAGAACACAGCTCCCATTTATGCCAACTCTTCCTCAGCAAAGGCCCCCACAAGGCTTCATTAATTTCTCAGGCTGGCCCCAGAGGTCACTGCGGCTGTTTTGGGCAAAGCACTACCAGATAGCACACAGAAACCCAGGATGGCCATTTCAATTAAGAAACAGAAAAGCATTCCCACTATAGGGAGCTCAGGAAAACTGCATGTGACCAGTTAACCTGGCATTTAGTCAGGCACCCCCCTCCTGACAAAGACATAAGGGCTGCCCTGGGCTCTGAGGTGAGGTCCCCCCATGCCCCGCCAGGAGTCCAAAGAGCTGTCAGAACAGGTGGGCCTCAAAGAATTAGGTTTAACTCAAGGGGTACCCTTTGGTTGAGACAAAAATTTGACACACCTTGAAAGAAACACTAATGCAATGGAGTTTGCTTATACAATGTACTCAGAACTCCACAAAGAAATCAATTTTCCTCTGATACAATGCAGGTGGGTATTAGCAAGAAAGAACTACATGAAAAACACAAGGTCAAATGCATCAAGCAGGGGGAACACGAAGCAATTAACCTGAGAGGAAAAGAAGATGATGGGTCTAAAGGAAACGGAAGCAGGGTATTATAATTCTTGGGATGACCACCGACCAAGCCCTCTTCAACAGGAAAAGGTTTCATTAACTAAATGGCCTAGAAGCATTTAACAGAGATGAATCAGAGAATGTGTTTCCTGGACAGGGAAAGGAAAAAGTGTATTTAAAATGAGAACCCAAAAGATTTTTCAAAACAAAAATTTCTTCTTAATTAACTAAAAAAAAAAAAAAATCAACAGGGAAAAGAAAAATACATCAGTAAAACTATGGAGCAAAGAGCATGAACAGGCAAGTCAGTGAAAAAAATTGCTAATGAACATGAAAAGCTGCTCAACTTCCCTTATAGTTAATCAAATAAAAATTAAAATAATAATCTAATAATGTAATTCTTGCTACCTATCAGATTGGCAAAGATGTAAAAATTGATGATATTCAGTGTTGGCAACAGGGTAAGAAAACATAAATGGGGAAATACTCTTGTTGGAACTGTTATTTAGCACAAGTCTTTTGGAAGGAAATGCAGCAATTTTGATCACGTGTTTAATGTTCATCACCTTTGACTCAACATTTCTACATCCACCATTTGTCTCCCAGAAGTATGCAGTGTTCCAGGGTGCTCAGTATAGCGTTGTTTATGATATTCTTAAAATCCAGAATGACCCAACTGTCCACTAATTGAGGCTAAACTATGATGGCACTTGTAATGGAACACTATAAATATATTTAAAAGAATAAGACGTATCTTCACATAACAGGTGCATTAAGTAATAAAGCAAGTTACAAAACAGTATGAATTAGTATAACCTAGCCTACATATGTAGCCTAGCAGGCAGCCTCACATACATTAACCTTTGTTTAGAGTGTATAACTTTGCCTCAACTAACCTGTGACCCTACTTAAATCCCTCTAAAATCTATAAGTTTTTAGTGATGCTGTCTTGTAATTTGCTGAAAGTCTCATGGAAAGACCAAGACTTAGTTAGATGTGCATGCATGCCTACACAGCCCTTGACGCTGATTGTCAAAGCTGTTCTTTTAGGACCGAGCCCAGGATGTTTTGCAGGACCGGGGTGAACTGGCTGAAACCATCTGAGACCAACTCAAGAGCAGCCAGAAGCCCCTTCCAGTGACGTTGCCATGAGTTTCCTCATTATTCCCTCATTATAATAATAAAACCTCCACCCAGGGAGGAGTTTTTCCAACATTTTTGAACATGTGATATATGCACAGCCATGTTTTCTGACTGTGCGTGACCTGGAAATGTCCCCACCTCTCCATGCAATGAGGAAGTCCACCTTGATGTTTGTGCATGATTTCTTCTAACAAAGATGGTTAGACGCTTCATTCGGGGATCCGTGTTTGCTCGCTGGCTTGCAATGAAGTTCCTTCTCATAAAACCACCGCAGAGCTGTCTTTTGGCGGATGACTACTGAGCACTCAGCCCCAGTTTGACCGGTAACTACAGGGTGCAGGTCTCCTGGACAGGGTAATAAAAGTGTTCCTGAATTAGACAGTGGTGATGGTTACACACATTGTGAATATACTGAAAGTCACTAAATTGAACCATTTTAAATGGTTAAAATAGTGAGTTTATGTTCTTTGAATTTTACACTACCTCAATTTAAAAAAAAACAATATGAACAATACAACCCCATTTTTGTTGGAAAAGCAATAATATCTATTAGCGTGTACATAGGGAGAAATCTAGAGAGAGACACACTAAGTAATTGGTAGGGATCGCCTCCAAGGGTGGCAGACTCGCAGTGTTGTTGATGTCCCTGTTGCCTATATCTCTAATGTTTGAATTTTTAGTAAAAGA
>VMDR010025902.1:0-14266 GCA_007922815.1 Macrotus californicus
GATTTTTAATAGATCGTGAAAAAGGAATTTCTCTCCCCATTATCCTAGTTATATGAAAAAACTTTTTTTCCATTCTATCTTTATTCTAAATAATCACAACATAGGTATAGCTGTTCCTTGATATTTTTTCCACTGTGAAAAGTAACATGGGTAGGTGCAAATCCTTGCTAGTGAGATTGTAACATGTGAATTTTGCTTTTACAGGAATACGTATATTATGTATGTATGGATCTGTATCTGTATGTATATCTGTATCTTTATCTCTGTTTATATTTCCTGCTGGAAGAGAGTCTAAACACTGTATTTGTTACATAGGACTCAGCTCATTTGTTTTAGCTTGTTCGTCATTTGTATCACAAAGATTCAGTGAGTACGTGCGATATGGTCGGATGGAGGGGCTGAAAGGTGCGTGATTCTGGCTTTGTTAAGTGCGCAGTCCCACCGAGCAGTATTTTATGGGTTCACAGCTGCAGACTCTCTTATGCTGCTTCTACTCTGCTGTGAGGGGGCCTCTGGAGACCTTCAGTTGTCCTCACGTGTCACTGCTGCTTGCCCTTGCGCATGCATTTCTGGATTGCTTTGGACTCGAACTCCGCCGGCCCTTTGGTGTCTAGGTGTAACAGGGGCGGTTACACCTACAGGATTTCAGGGTTTCCTTTTGTTCTTGAATTTTCCATAGCATAGATTTTACAGAAGTATTGCGTGTAGGGGTTTTGCGTACATACTTGCCATGCTCTGTTCTCCTCAGCATCTCTGTAAAGTAGATGACCAACAAATTTGTCCGCCATGTATTTTACAAGTGAAGAAATTGAGGGTCAACCAGGGCTCCTTCTCTGAAGTGACATGCATGCCATTTGAGTAGGTGAGACTACACGTCTTATCTTTCTGGCTAGTGTGCTGTTAAACCGCAGTGTGCTACTTCCCACAAGGGGACTTCCTCAAACAGCAGCTTCACTGACCACCTCGCGACCGGTTTCCTTCCTCCTCTCCTTCTTTGGCTTTAAAAGAAGCGCCCCTCAGCAGTCTTTAATTCGTGCTTGTTTTCTCCTCACTGTACCTTTGTGAGGTGGTGGGAGCCCTGTGCATTTCAGTAAATTAGAGTCGTGCAGGAAAAAGACCCACAGAAGGAAAATTTTTCTCTGAGTGCATATATGAAAGAAGATGAAACGGGTTATACTGACTTTGAAATTCTTAAGAACTTCAAAGCGGGTTTGGTTAAGTAACATGAACAAAAATTCATTTCATAAATACTTTACATGATTTGCTGCAGAGAAAACTCACAAGTAACTCGAAGAAGACTTTATTACACTCACAGTCCATCCCAGCAGTAGAGAACAAGGTCACAGTTGAAAAAGACCCCTGTAAATCGACCTCAACGTATCAGTAAATTAGTTTAACACTTTTTAAAATAGTAAACTAAGCTGACTTTTAGATGAACTCAGCCCTGAGTAGGATCGACTGTAGTTACCATATCAAAATAAATGGTAGAGACATGAATTTTCTTGGGGGAAGATGAGTTGTTTCATGCTAAAGATCAAATATGTGATTCAGAATTTTTTTAAAGAAAACAGGGTCATTTTCTTATTTTCAGAAATCACCATCACTTTCTAAGGACAGGTGTTAAGGACAGCTGTAAGAAACACCACCAACATCCACTGGCCGAGATGGTGTTTATCCTGAGGTTCTGGAAGCAGCTTACCAGCTTCCTGTTCCTTCTTCCTTATAGGAACTTCAGTTGTGGCTTAAGGTCTGTCTCTGAGTTAGTAGAATTTCTGTGAGTTGGAGAGCAGACTGTATTCTGGAGCCTGATCACCTGGGTTCAAATCCTAAACTTGTTGATGACTAGCTGTGCCCTGGGACAGTTACTTAATCTCTCTGTGCCTCACTTTTAAACTGGAGCAAATGATATAATGTCCCTCGTAGGTTCCTGCGAGAAGTGGATGGACATGAAGTGGGTAGAACAGTGCCAGGCATTTAGTAAGTATGTTGTAAGCATCAGTGGCTGTCACTCTGGGTAGGTCGTGCTGCCGCTCACTTTTATCGTTTTTGTGTAACGCGTCTCAGAGTTTCTGTTCTTGTGTCTGGCTTTTCTCAGACTGAGAAATGATTTGCAATAGCACAACTGTCTCATTCTCCTAGGAGGTCACTAATCCCGGGGGACTCGACTGACTCTTGAAATTGGTCACTGTTGCTTGTGATGTCGTATTGTGGTAACTGTACATGGAAATGCCTACCTTGGGGTTGGGCGGTTTAGCATTCTCAGCATCTCTGAGCCTGTGTTGGTGGAACTCTTGTTGGGGACCATCTGATATGGATGGTTTTCTCTGGATGTTGATCCATGGGGTGCATGACAGGGTAAAAGTTGTGATAAATGTGGTGTTATTCCAGTTTTACATTTTTGTAACACCAAAGGTGGATCTACCTTGAATGAATCACATTAAAGAAGTGTAAGGATTAGAATCTTTCAATTCCATAGCCCTTTCTAAGGCCCCTAGCAATTTTGCACTTAAAAACAGAGAACCTTCTCCCCAAAGTATATAAGCTTCAGGTCATTTAAAAACTTGGATCTATCTATGCAGAGCACATATAAGATTTAATTTATTCTAATATCTGACAATGTCTACAAATTTTGCCAGTGAAATACTCTCAAGCATCTCCACTGTAAAACAGCTAAAAAACAAGCACATTTATAATTGGTGTATGTTTTTAAAAATCTTCCTTTCAAGAGGAAAGTGGTAACTTCCAGGCAAGATGGCAACAGGTAAATGTGGTAATTGCCTCCTCCCACAACCACATCAAAATTACAACTAAACTATAGAACAACTGCCATTCAGAAATACCTGAAATCTGGCTGAATGGAAGTCCTACAACTAGGAAATTAAAAAAGTCACATTAAGACTGGTAGGAGGGGTGGAGACACAGAACAGGCTGGTCCCCATGCATAGTGAATAAAAATTGGGAGGGATATCTTAGCAGCAGAGGTCCCTGCTGTGGAGTGAGGGCTCCCATCCCCACACTAGGCCCCTTGGGACTACATACCAGGTACCCTAGCTGAGGGGTCCAGACCCAGGAAGAGAAGTCCCCATAATATCTAGACAGCTTCAGACCACATTGAAGCACCACCACCCAACCACCTCCACGAGCAAAACACTCAAGGGGCAGACTCAGTGGACACCAGAGTCCCGCAGGGTAAGTCCTGCTCTGTCGGATCTTACACAGTTGATTCTCCACAGTGGCCCGATGTCGGTGTTTGGTAGTTGCAACCAGTCCTTGCAATTGATCGGCCTGGGGATAAGTCCCTCCCACTGAGGTCCCTCCCAGCAGCAATCAAGGCTCAACTACAAGAGGAAGATGCACACTGCCTACACAGAGGTTTTGCACCCGATTGCACACCTGGGGTTATCGGGGAGGCTGCACCACTGGACCCTACAAAACACCTGCTACAGTAGGCCACTGAACCAAGACAGGGAGTCAAAGCAGCTCTACCTAATACATAGAAACAAACACAGGGAGGCTGCCAAACAAGGAGGCCAAGAAACATGTCCCAAAGGAAAGAGAACAAAATTCCAGAAAAAGAACTAAATAAAATGGAGATAAGCAATCTACTAGATGCAGAATTCAAAACAATGGTAATAAGGATGCTCAATGAACTTCGTGAGAACCTCAACAGCATGAAAAAGGACCAGTCGGAGATGAAGGAAACACTAACTGAAATGAATAATTTACAAGAGGGTCAATAGAGTAGATGAAGCTGAGAATCAAATCAGTGACTTGGAATTAAGGAAGTCTGCTTAGAAAACACTTAATCAGAACAACAAAGAGAATTAAAAAAAGTGAAGATAGTGTAAGGAGCTTCTGGGACAACTTCAGATGTATGAACATTTGCATCACCTCATACCTGCCGGAATGGCTATCATCAATAAGTCAACAAACAACAAGTGTTGGAGAGGATGTGGAGAAAAGGGGACCCAAGTGCACTGTTGGTGGGAAAGCAGGCTGGTACAGCCACTGCGCAACACATTATGGAGTTTCCTCAAAAAATTAAAAATGGAACTGCCTTTTGACCTGGTCATCCCATTTCTGGGAATATACCTGAAAAAATCCAAAATATTAATTTGAAAGAATACGTGGACCCCTGTGTTCATTGCAGCATTATTTACAATAGGCAAGATCTGGAAACAGTCCAAATGTCCATTAGTAGATGAGCGAGGGAAGACAGCTATGGGGTGGTGTTGGGGGGGAAGCACGCTGACTGGGTTTTGGCGCTTAGCACAATGCTGTGGTGGGGACACCTGGACCTGATGCACTGACACTTGAATTAGCTTTAGCAGAAGAGATATGGGGAGCCACAGAACATTAAGGATGAATTCGAGAAGACCCGAGGCCATGGAGAACTTGCCTGCTCCTAACACTATTTTCCAAGGAGAGGTTGCTATGGTGACAGACTGTGGAGCCATTATCAAAATCCCAGGCTGTTGGAAGGAAGGTCTGGTCCATGGAACTCACATGTCATCCTGTTGTGTGACTAAGCCCTCTGAGATAGTAGATGTTGGAGACAAAGTATGGGTGAAGCTTATTGGCCAAGAGATGAAAAATGGTAAAATAAAAGTATCCCTCTCCATGAAAGTTGTCACCCAAAGGCCTGGGAAAGACCTCGACCCTGACAGCATTACCATGGAGCAAGAGGAGAGGTGGAGGCGGTCCTTCCAAGATGACACTGGGCAGAAGATCACCCTCGAGGCTGTCCTGAACACTACCTACAAGCAGCATGGCTGTAAAGGCCACTTTGCAAAGGTTTGTGTCATGCAGCCAGGTGGGACCAAATGCTCTCTGATACCTGATGAAGATGAGGAGAAGGAAGAAGCAAAGTCAGCAGAATGTGAGAAGCCAGACTTCACGAAGAACTCTAGAAAAAAGAAAGGAAAGAAGAAGAAATGTAGAGACAGGAAGTCCTCCGACTCCAACAGCTCAGACTCTGAGAGCGATGCAGGCAGGAGGGTGAGGCACATGCCGAAGGCCAGCAAGGCGGCGCTGAGGGAGAAGAAGAAGCAGCGCAAGAAGCAGCACGGGGAGTGAGCGTGCAGAGTAGGGGTGGTTGGGAGGAGAAGGAACCGGGGGCCTTGTGCCTTGCAGTCCTGGCTCCTGAAAGGCCCAATAGTGAGAATGTGGCCATCCACTCCGTGACTTCCCTCCCGTGGGAGATAGCTTCCCTCAAGTAGCAGGCAGGTTTGGGAGTTACATGTCAGAAGCCTCTGCCTGAATGAGTTGTTTCCTTGTCACTTCTGGTCCTTTTGCAAATGACCCCTGCAGCTCACCCGTCCATTCACCCAATTTCTTTTATTCAGCAGGGGGTCCTATTACCCTCTCCATTGCCATGGCCAGAGCCTGATTCCTGTGCAGGAGTCCAGGCGAGAGCCACAGTTACTGCTGTGGAGGTGAGTCTGGCTGTAGTTGGAGAACAGAGTGAATGGCCCTTCCCCGCTGGTTTGCCCTGGGCTGATTAGTGGGTAGTCTCTGCTGCACCCAACCAACACTGGGACAGATAGGAGACTGGAGGTCTGAGAATATGGTAAGAAGTAGTGCTTGCTTTTTCCATTTCCCTTAATGTGACTTTACTATTCTAGAAGTGACAGTTAGTGGTCGCAGCCAGAAAACCATTGTTCACAGTGACTGAGCTCGTGTGTGCCGTTCTGCCAGACTGCTGAACCAGACAGCTCAAGCCAAGATCATTGCTTTACTTTGTTTACTGTATGAGTCAATTGGTTCCAGTTCAGGTTTCTGCTTAAATTCCTGGCACTAAATGAAAGTGTGTTTGGTTTCAAACTTAAAAAAAAAAAAAGCTGTGGTACATTTACTCAATGGAGTACTACGCAGCCATAAAAAGGGAAATGTACCTTTTGCGACAGCATAGATGGGCCTGGAGATTATTATGCTAAGTGAAGTAAGCCAGTCAGAGAAAGACAAACACCATATGATTTCACTCACGTGTGGACTCTAATGGACAAAATAAACTGACGAACAAAATAGAAACAGAAGCATGGACACATGGAACAGACTGACAGCTGTCAGAGGGGATTGAGGGTTGGAGAACTGGATGAAAAAAAAGATGAAGGGATTAGCCAAAAGATATATATATATATATATATATATATATATGACATAGACACAGACAATAGCGTGGCGATAACCAGAAGGAAAGTGGGTTGGGGGTAGGAGGAGGTCGGCAAAGGGGGAAATGGAGATGAAAAGAGACTTTGCTTGGGGTGACGGGTGCATGGTGCATGTGCACATGACATTTTATTAAGTTGTACACTTGAAACCTGTATGGTTTTGTGAACCATTGTCATCCCATTACATTCAATTAAAGACATTTAAAAAATAGAACCACCATATGAACCAGCAATTCCATTTCTGGTGTTTATTCGAAGAAAATTATATTATTACCTCGAAAAGATATATGGAACCCCATTGGTGTGTACCAGTGGTGACCCCAAATGCCTAGAATAATTTTTTGGAGGGTGGGCCCCTTGTAGTGCAGGCTTCCCCTGCTAGGTGAGTGTTTTAGGATCCCATCTGTATTGATTGGTGTACCAGCTGGCATTGTTGTGAGAGGCTGTATTTGGCGGCAGTGAATGTTTTTGAAGACTCTTTCAACATGTTTGCCCATTTCATGATGGGTGACTTACGAGGGCACCTGCCCACACCGCACTGAGTGTTCAGCAGTTTTTAACCAAAAACGGCATGACCCCCATGCCCCGCCCTCCCTATTCTCCCAATCTTACCCTCAGATACTTTTTGTTTTGTTTTCTGGGATGAAAAAAGTCCCCAAATGGAAATGTGTGGCTGATGTGGAAGAGATGAAACAAAAAATGGCAGAAGCACTAAAAGGCATCAAAATCAATGAGTTCAAAAACTGTCTTGAGCAGTGGAAAAAAACGTCTTGATAGGTATATTGCATCAGATGGAGAGAACTTTGAAGGTGACCTGAAGTTTAAACATGTAATAATAAATACACAATTTTTAATAAATTCTGTTTTTTGGGGTCTCCCTTATATTGGTATTCGTTGCAGCATTGTTTCTAATAACCAAGATATGGAAACAACCTCAGTGTCCACCAATGGATGAATGGATAAAGAAGATGTGATATATATAGTAGAATATTATTCAACCCTAAAAATGAATGAAATCTTGCTATTTGTGACAACACAGATAGACCTCGAAGGCATTATACTAAGTGAAATAAGTCAGTCAGAGAAAGACAAATACCATACGATCTCTCTTGTATGTGGAATCTTTAAAAAGAAAGCAAGCTCACAGATACAGAAAAACTGATTGGTTGCCAGAGGCAGGTCTTAGGGTTGGAAGATATGGGTGAACAGAAATGAAATAACTTTAGAAAATTAAAAATAAAGTGATTGGGGCAAAAAGAAATCACTAACTTAGAATTCATAGTTTTCCTAATTTTACAATAAATTTATAAATTTATTAAAACATCTTGTAAAAGTAGAAGTAAGTTATTTTCCATACATTCTGAGATAATCCATTGGTTCCATGGCAATAAAACTTTCTCAGTCCTAAGACTCAAAAAGATTACACACAAAAAACTTAAATGGCACTTTCTTAGCAGGTCAACATGTAGTTTTCATTTCCTCGATAGGGACACTGGCATACCACTAGAAACATTTTCTGTTTCATTTTTATTTAGAAAGAAGTTTAACTAGGTTCTTTGCTAATAGTTTCTATTCCATGACTTTAAATTACTGAACTCTACACAGAACATCCAACACTTCTCCGTCTAGTATGCGCCTTACCTATTTCACATAGTTATAAACATCTAATTAGAACATAATGGTATAGACATTTTATATCTTTAAAGTAATTAGTCATCACTAATGTTGATTTGATTACCACTATCCATAAATCATCTGAAAAGTCAGAAAATATTTGACCATATAAATCCAGGTGGCACAAAATTACATAATTAACACCTGAAAAACTGCATATGGCTTTGGTCATCCCTCAAGTCAAACCAAAAGCAGCTGGAAACTGAGCTGCTGGTATGAAGGAATAGACACAGAGTCCTAAAGACTGGTACAAGGAAGGCCAAGACAGAAAAGCAATGGGTACTTTTTAAAAATTTAAAAAAAGAAGCCTCGTGCTCACCAAGCAGCCAACCCTCATTCCCCCACCCTCTCAACCCCTGCCAACCCTAATCTGCTTCCTGTCTCTATGGATTTGCCTACTGTGGATATTTCACATAAATAGAATCTACAATATGTCACCTTTTGTGGACTGGCTCCTTTCACTTAGCATAATGTTTTCAGGGCTCATTCATGTCATAACACCCATCAGTACCTCATTCCTTTTTATAACTAAAACAATAGTCCAGTATGTGTATATACCACATTCTGTTTCTTAATCCATCTGTTGTTGGACAGTTGGGTTGTTTCCACCTTTTGGCTCTCTTCAGAATTGCTGTGAATATTCATGCACAAATTATTGTGTGGGCATGGATTTTCATTTCTCTTGCTGGGTCATGTTTAACATTTTGAGAGACTGCTAGATTGTTCCTAAAGGGGCTGTGACATTTTCCGTTCCCACCAGGGGTGTATGAGGGTTCCGATTTCTCCACAGGCTCCTTAAGACACTTGTTATTATCTCGTTTGTTCTGGCTGTCCTAGTCTGTGTGAAGTGGTGTCTCTTTGTGTTTCTGATGGGAGTTTCCTTAATGCCTAAAAATATTGAGGATCTTTTCATGTCGTCTATTTCTTTTTTAAAAAAAAAACGCGTATATACTTGCTGTCTTTGGTTAGGTGGTAAAACCTGTCTGGGACAAACTTCATCTTTATCTGATTTTTTTTTTTTAATCCTCACCCAAGGACATGCTCACTGATTTGGTGGGGGTGGGGGAGGGAGGGGTGAGCACGTGTGAGGACGAGTGAAAGAGAGACAGAAGGGAAAGAAAGAAACATGGATGTGAGAGAGAAACGTTGATCAGTGGCCTCCTGTATGCGCCCTGACTGGGAACTGAACCTCAACCTTTTGCTGTACAGGAGAGCACTCCAGCCAACTGAGCCACACCAGCCAGGGCCATCTTTGTTTGACTTTTTAAATGAATGGGACAGTGGTGTGGTACTAAATATTTGGTAACCGAGAGTTGAGGGAGAAGCCCTGATTTTTAGCATTTGCCAATTTCCATAATGGAAGTACTCCCTCATGGCTGATTTCCAGCCACCATCATGCCGTTGAAAGCGGAGCCAGTAAAGGGTGCACATGATGTAGTTGCATGAGCTGGCTCGAGCTGACTCCAGTGACAGAGAGGAATGCCTCCTGAGGGCTGCCTTATTGTACACGCTGGTACTGCCCAACCATAAGGGCACATTCACACGTTAGTCTAAAGAGTAAAGGATATAATATTTATTGAGTGTCTACCACATGTTTAATCCTCACCACACTCATCTTCTGAGGCAAGTTTTACTATCTTATTTTCAGAAGAACCCAAGGCTTAGGGAAGTTAATGAACTCAGTGACTGACAACTAGTTAAGTGTCAACATGGGGATTTAAATCAGGTCCTTCTTACTCCAAAGCTCATTACAGTTTACCATGTGTTTTGGAGGGATGGGGGGATCTCCAAGATACCGCCCACCCCTGTTTGACTAATTGCTAGGGGTACTTGCAGGACTTAGCACATTGTTATACTCCTGACTGTCATTTATCACAGCAGAACAAGACACAGTAAAACCAGCAAAGGAAAAAGGCATGTGGCGTACAGTCTGGAGGAAACCAGGCACGAGCTTGCAAGAGACCTGTTCTCAGTGGAGCCACATAGACATGCTTAAAACTTCCAGCAATGATTTGTGATGATGTGTGTGAAGTACTGCCTACCAGGAAGCCATTAGAGACTCCTTGCCCAAGGTTTTTTTATTGGAAACTGGTAGGTTATATAGGAACCCTCTGCCTAGCACGAGGCAAAATGAGCTGTTTTTATCAGTGCTGGGAATAGTGGGAACCTTCCTGAAGTCCAAATTCCCAGATGCCAGCCAAGGGCCAGCTGTAGAAAGGCAATCAGGCCTTTCTAAGAATAGCAGTGGCAGGCCTGCTGTCTTAACTCTTTTATGCACACTAACCAAGTGCAAAAATAGGGAAGAAAATTGAAAGGGGGCAGAGACCATGTCTGCTTATCATACCCCCCCTTCCCCTCCCAGTGCCTGCATAGAACTTGATACATGGCGGGTTTCTAATAATGGCCTGCTGAGCTGTGCAGGTCCTCACTGACACTCAGCCCGTGTGTGTGTGTGTGTGTGTGTGTGTGTGTGTGTGTGTGCTGTCAGTAAGGCTTCTGTGCTTGAAAAGTACCTGTGAACTCCCTGGGCCAACCCAGAACCTCCAAATCATGATTAGTTACGACTGTTCAGCTCAGGCCTCTCCATGTAGCTTCCTTATGAATTCTCAGTGGCTTTTCTCTCTTGAAAGGCCTCCTTTTGAAACACTGAGGTCTATTTGTGTCTTCAGGGGAAATGTTGGTTCTTTTGTCCCAGTGCCCCAGACGCACTGCTTCAGACTCACTTTTACATGAGTGAACTTTGACTAAAAATGGAAGTTTCCTCCACCTGTCCTCCCCCGTGTCTAGGTCACATGTTGGGGGTCACACTTTCCTTTGGGCAGAACTGACTGAATTGTCTGCCCCACATCCAGCTGTCACAAGCACATGCAAGAGGGCTGTGCCTTGGGGGACCAGTTCTAGGAAAGAGCAGACCAGGCCACCAGGAGCTGACTAAAACCCGGGTTCCTTTTATTCTGATTTACCAGACAGACCAGCTAAAGACAAGGAAAACAACTCACCGTCTCTTTGACCAGTTCTCCAGTGAAGTAGAAATTATTTTTCTGCCTATGTCTTTGCTTGATTATAGTATCTTTCCACTCATGAATGTAATGGCTAGAAATGTTCTTTTTTAGAGTTAGAAAAAGCAGATTTTCTTACCAATACAAGCAGCATTGGTTCTGATGTTGGATGGCCAGTGTTCGAATCCCAGGCTGTGTCACTCAGTAACTTACATGACACCTGACAAGTGAACTTAACCACTTGTGCCTCAGTTTCTTTGTCTGTGAAATGGGATAATGGTAGTCTCTACCTCATAGGGTTGTTGTGGCGATCAGCTGAGATAATGCATCTGGAACACACACTAAATCAATTTAAAATCTGCCATATAGTGAGCCTTGAAGAAAAGTTAGTAATATTGCTGTTATTGTTAACCCTCAGTATCTAAAGATCCATTCTTTCTTTTTGATGGCTCACTCTGATTTGAGTAAATAAAATTCCTGACCCTTTACCCCACACTCCTTTAATACTTTATTTAAGTAACAATGGGAAATTTAAGATAATTGTTTGAAAGAAGTTTCAGTGTGGTGAACGAAAGCCTGTCCACCTTAAAACAAGCCACTCTGTGCTGGCGAGGGCCGCCTGGGGCTGCACGTGTGACTGTCTCTGGCTTGGGAGCTAAGGAACTGCTGAGTGTGCTCTTGGTTCTGGGGCTGGGGCAGCAGGGGGCAATGGTTTCTCCTCACACCCCCCTGGAATGTGGGCCCTGAGAAGTCTCTCTCCAGTCTCAGAGCCCCCTCCCCCCATGCCAGCCTCTCAGTACATTCTGCTTCCCCTGTTCCTTTGTCCTCTTTCCCCGTGTCTCTTAGATCCCTCTTCCTTGTTCTTACAAGGCCGGCTAGAAGTGATCTCCCTGCCTCTTTGATGGCCCCTGGCCCTGCTTGTTCATGTGGTGAATAACCATCTCTTACCTCCTCACGTGTTCCTGCTTCCTCTCTGGCGGTTTCTTGTCTCCTTCAGGAGCTGGAATTCCTTGAGGTTCTATTCTAGGGCCTCTTTTCTCACTCTGCACTTGCCTTAGGAGACACCATCCATTCCAGTGGCTTTGGGTTGGCATCTAGCTACTGATAATGACTTCTCCAGCCTGTATTTCCCAGCCTGATACCTGTTCTGAGGTCCAAGAGTTTACACAGGCAACTCAAATTCAAAATTTCTGGAAAGAGACTCAGGATGGCCCCACAATTTCTAGCTTAGTAACTGTACCAGAAACCTGGAAGTTGGTCTAAACTTACCCCTTTCCCTCACCTGCTCTCTTGTCTGGACATTCAACAGATTTTGTTGAATCTACATTCTAAAGACATCTCATAGCTACTGCTCTTCCCCATCGCTGCCACCACCAAGGTCCAAGCCACCACTGCTGACCTGAGTGAGTCGCCTCTGTGTCAGCTGGGACTGAGTTAGGCCATATATCATATAAAGCCGCTAAATAGTAGTGGTTTAAACAAAATAGAATTTCTTTCTTTTTCAATGTGGAAAAATACATACTGGAGGCTGGCTGTCCTGAAATGGTATGGTGGCTGCCACCTAGGGATCTTGGAGCCTGTCTTTCCCTTTCAGCATTCTAGCTGACATTTTTTCTCTTGGCCCAAGCTGGCTGCTGAGTTTCTAGTCATCTTGTCTGAAGTGCAGGCTGGATGAAGAAAGAAAGACAGAAAAGCAAGAAGGGACTGCTTCCACCTGAGTCAGCGCCCCCTAACAGCCTTCCCTTATGTTCTACACAAGACTTCTGCCTGTATCTCTTTGACCATGGCCGTGCCTAGGTGCCAAGGATGCTAAGAAAGAAAGAAAGAAAGAGAGAAAGAGAGAAAGAAAGAAAGAAAGAAAAAGAAAGAAAGAAAGAAAGAAAGAAAGAAAGAAAGAAAGAAAGAAAGAAAGAAAGAAAGAAAGAAAGAAAGAAAGAAAATTTATTCTGAGTATCCATGTGCCCAACTAAAAGCCAGGGCTCTGTTACTGATGAGAAGTTGATATGTGTGCAGGCAACTAGAAATCTCTCCACATCGTGACAGGCTCCTCTTTCCTCTCTTGTCCCCTTCAGTCTGTTGTCCACAGTGGCCATGGTGATCTTTTAAAAACACATATATGATCATGTCCCTTCCCTGCTGAAAACCCTTTAGGAGCTTCTCATTATCCTCAGTTTAAATTTCAAGGTCCTCATGGCCTATGGTCCAGTAGCCTGCCCACCTGGCTACATGAATCTGCAATGCCTTCTCTTCCCCACCGCCAACCTTCCTGCTTACCAGTCGTTCTGTTCCTTGAAGGCAGCTGGCTCCTCTCCACCTACAGCATGTACTGGAGCCTTGTCCTCTGCTCAAATCAGGCCCTCCTCCTTTGACTCCCTTCAGATTTCAGCTGAACTGTCACCTCCTCAGGATAACCTCTCTGATCTTCCAGGTGAGATTTGTTTTCCCTGTGTAATGTCATCTTATGGTTTTACTTTGTACCACATATTTCTACTTAATAAATTATTAGTACAACATTTTTTTTTCAGTCTTTCTCTCCCCTTTTCTCTCTCTCTTATTTGTAAGCTTTACGAGGCAAGTGAAGGCATCACTTAGCCCAGTAGTTGACTCATGGTAAATCATAATGATTGCTGAATGACTGATCTGGATCCAGGTTTAAGGATGGATATGGTGGCTTTATTTTGATTCGTGTTAAAGAGATGGAAGTGAAAGATATAAGAAGAGATGTCTCCTTAGGTAGTCAGAGATGCAGGATCCGGCACAAGTGAGAAGGAGGGATTAGAGAAATAAATTTGAAACAATCAGATCTAGTCCATTTATCCTATGAGGAGACATTTTCCTGAGGGAAATGGGGTTGGAAGCTAGAAAGATCTGCTCTGAATCCAACTGCCCAATGTTGGCTATGACATTGGGCAGTTGCTAAAACTCTCTGAGTCTCAGTTTCTCTATCTGTTGTAAATGGAGAAAAGACCTATCCTGCTAGGCCATTTGTATGCATAGAGAATATTACAAACTCTTTTGTTTGTTTGAATCAAAACACACTTTAAAAAGGAAGGTATTCCTGCTTCATAAACAGAGACAGTGGAAAATGTATTCTTTTTTTTTTTAAATATATTTTATTGATTATACTATTATAGTTGTCCCATCTCCTCCCCCCACCCCCCTCCCTGCACACCCCTTCCCCCCACACTCCCCTCTTTAGTTCATGTCCATGGGTCATATATATGAGTTCTTTGGCTTCTACATTTCCTATACTATTCTTAACCTCCCCCTGTCTATCTTCTACCTACCATTTATGCTTCTTGTTCCCTGCACCTTTTCCCCCTCTCTCCCCACCCACCCCCCTGATGATAACCCTCTGTGTGATCTCCATTTCTGTAATTCTATTCCTGTTCTAGTTGTTTGCTTAGTTTGTTTTTGTTTCTG
>VMDR010025903.1:0-14238 GCA_007922815.1 Macrotus californicus
TAGGTGTACAATTTTAACACCAGCAAATCAAAATATTTTTCCTCTTCCTTTCCAAAACTTGTATGGTTTTAATTTTTTATATATTGAAATTAGCTGCAATTTTGAATCATACAGCATCCCTTCCTAGTTCCTGATTTTAATAGTACTGGCTTTAAATTTTTACTATTCATTATAATGATGACCATTGGTTTTTCACAATTAGATAATACTCTTATGTTTTGTGTATAAGTTTTCTCTTTTTGAGATCAAGTTAATATACAGTAAAATGCTCATTGTATAAATAAGTAAACCTGTGAGTTTTGCCACATGTACATGCTCGTGTAACTAACAGCTAAAAAGTTTTGGTTATTTAACACTGAAGGTCTTGGGACTTTCTACACAGACAACCATGTCATTTACCAATAGGGGCAGTTTTACTCTTTTTTTTTGCCCCCAATCTGTCTACTTTTCATTTATTTTCCTTGCATTGATGAGCTAGTGAAGACTTCCAGTGTGATGATGAATAAAAGCAGTAAGAACAGACATACTTGCCTTGGTCCTAATCTTATGGGGAAAGCATCCAGCCTTTCACTATTCAATGTTAGCTATAGCTGTTAGGTAGATGCCCTTTGTCAGGTTAATCAAAGTCCCTCTAACAGAACTCCCTAAGAGTTTGTATAGTGAATGGATATCTATTTTGTCAAATGCTTTTTGCACCAATTGCTATGATTTTGTGATTTTTTTTCTTTAGACTATTAATATGGTAGAACATTTTATTGATTTTCAAATATTGAACCAGGCTGGAAATCCCAGCCTGATTTGTTAATGTTTTATTAAGAATCTTTGCATGTCTGATCATGAGAGGTATTGGTCAACAGATTTTTTTGTACTATTTGTTTCAGATTTGGTTCCAGAGTAATGCTGTATCTCAGAGGATGAGTTGAAAATTGTTTCCTCCTCTTGGGTGAGTTTGACAATTTGTGGCTTTTGACTACAGGTTCATTTTCATCTAGGCTGCCAAATTTATATACGTGAAGTTTTTCATAACATGTTCTTACCATTATGTTCGTAGCTGTAGGATCTTTAATGCAATCTTATCTTTCAGTTTTCCTAAAGGTTTATTGATTTTTCTGGGTTTTTTAAAATTATTTACCTGTTTCAAATTTCATTGATTTGAACTTTTATCTGTATTATTTTCCTTATTTTTTTACTTGATTTCATTTTGTTCTTTGTCTCCTAATTCTTTCAGATAGACTCTTAGATTGTTTTTTTAGACTTCTTTTTTTTTTAAGATTTTTATTTACTTTTAGATAGAGGGGAAGAGAGGGAGAGAAACATCAATGTGTGGTTACCTCTCACGCGCCACCTACTGGAGGTCTGGCCCACAACCCAAGCATGTGCCCTGACTGGGAATCCAACCAGCGACCCTTTGGTTCACGGTCCGGTGCTCAATCCACTGAGCCACACCAGCCAGGACACCTTCTTTTCTAATATAGGTAATTTAATGCTATAAATTTTCCTGTAGGCACTGTATTAGCTGTTTCCTAGAAATTTTGATATGTTGTATTTTCATTTCTATTCAGTTTAAGGGATAGTCTAAACATGCTAGTTGAAAGAGATTACCAGGTTGAATAAAAAAGCAAGACTCAACTACATGCTGTCTATAAGAAAACCCACTGTAAATATTAAAAACGACATTGTGAGACATAAATAGATTAAGAGTAAAAGGATGGAGAAATATATACTTTTTCGAAGGAACAAAAGAAAGCTAGAGTAGTTTTACTGATTTCAGACAAAGTAGATTTTAAAACAAGAAAGATTATCAGCAATTATATGAAACAAAAAAATGAATGTAAAGCCTAATATCAAAAGATGTTAACAATTCACAGAAAAAAAGGAAGACATTAGTTCAGAGAATCTTAATATTCAACTGAACTTGAATTTCATAGATGCCTTATACTTAGATTTTCTTACTATGTGCATATATTTATCAAATGATTACTGACATTTTAGAAATCTTGACCAAGATCACATATCTTTTCGATCCCCACAAATAATCGGTCACTTTGCAGGAAGATTCTGTCTTTGTAGACAGGTAAGGAAACACAACGCCGCACTGAGAACGCTTTAGGCTGTAGGCATCAACTGTGCTCTTTTCCTCGTTTCCTGACAGAAGCACCAGCGGAAATCTAAGTAGGACTGAACTAAATTACATTCTTCGGCTATTGGGAATGGTGTTCATGCTTGTCTGAAGGTAGATAAGACAAAAAACCTCCAAGTGTGTGTCCTGTTCTTGTAGTGTTTTCTCCTGGGGGAGATATTAAAATTGGTGCAGGAGCATTGTGCATATTTGTCCGTAGATTTCAAGTCCTTTATCTTTGAGTCAGAGGGTAACACTGCTTCATGAGCTTCTGTAGCGTCGACTGCCTAGTAAGCCTTGACTTCAAGGTTGGATTACTGATATATTTATAAGTATCTTTTATTGCCAATGTATAGTAATAATCAAAGGGCTTATGAATAATAAACAGATATTTGCAACCTAGGACTATTATAATGCCTCAGCAATCACTTTTAACATTCTGATTTAATTGCCATTATGTTAGGAGTTTTTAACATCCTTAATAAAGGGTCAAGAATAGAGGGTTACCAAGGGTGGTAATGATTCTAATATGCTCACTAATCCATTTATAATGAAAGAGTTATTGACTTGAGCTTATGAATGATTCAAGTACCTCAAAGCAAATAATGCATGTGGGCAGACTGATACTTTGAAGCACCTTAAAATAGATTTATGGTGTTGATAACATTAGTATTAATGAGATTCATACAGGACTGTAGGCAAATACTACAAATGGCACAGCATTCAGTGGGCTTCCAGCTCCTCTGGGGGGAAGAAAAGCCTCAGTGGCGCTGGAGAGCCGTGGGTTCTGGTTTTGCTGTTCTCATACGGCATGACGGCAGGCAAGGCACGAGAGCGCTGCGTGTGTGCCCTGGGGTCCTCAGACAGTTTCCCAAAGTGGTCTATAGGGTCGAATTCAATGAGGTGACTGATCAAAGCGTTACATTACAAAAGAGGGTGAAGGACATGGGGAATCACCTCATAATTCAGAAGCACAGTTGTGTTAGCTTTACTTATTCCACTGCTTGCCTAGGCAACACAGCTGTTTGGATGTCAGGTTTTTTAATAACCAATTGTCTCTTCCCCAGACCAGAAAATACTTGATAAGTGTCAATACACAATAGTGGTGTTCATGTTGATCCCTCCTCAACATAAGGTAACTTCTCCTGTTATTTCTGGGACTATGAGTACACTATAAATTAATCCAAAGGGCACCATGGGAGAAAGAGGAGTTGCAATGACACTGAAAAAATCAAAGAATTAAAGGGATTATTTTGTTTTTTAAGTAGATTTTATTTTAAATATAAAAGAAGACAAAGATGCTGCCAAGGGAAGAAATCAAGATTTGCTGGCAACTTTTGCTTGTTACCCCTGGACTCCTCCCATTGTTACTGGCATTTTTACCATTAAGCAAAGTAAAATTCAAAAATTCAAAGTAAAATCTGTTTGTCTGAACTCGCTTCATTGGATCTCCTACTTGTTTTGACCAACTCCAAGCTCATTCTTTTTCCGCCATATCACAGTCTGTGAGAGAACCTAAAAAGACAGCCCGAAACACAAATTTCTTCAAAAACTGTCCCTTGGGCTTCAGAATGTCCATTTCATGGCAGAGATTTTTCATTGAAAATCAGATTCGGGGCTCTGATTGGGGCTTGGCTCTCAGGTAACTCTGCTCCATGGAAAAAGTTGACTTTGCCTACCATAGTCGGCTTCCCCCTAGATTGGCTTCCCCAGAAGCAAACCCTAGTGTGAGAATTGAAGTGAAAGTAACTAGGAAGTGTTTCCAGGAAAGACCTGCAGAGATGAAGGGCAAGTGTGCTCAGGGAAGGACCAAGCAAAGTGTGATGTCAAGCAAAGTCCTGCAGAGGGAACTTCAGCCCAGCCTTGCAGGGTGCTCTGGAGACAGCTTAGGCACACCTCAAGAACAGGGAGAGTGGAATTTATATTGTCCCTCCTACCAACCATTGGTCAAGGGCTGACCCTGAGGGCACAAAATTCTTATGCAGTTCTGGCTCTTTACGTGCACACCCAAACAGAACCCATAGCCCGAGGGCAGACTGAGTCTGGCTGCTGGGAGAGAAAGCACATGGGAGCTGGTGTGCACAAAATGCTGAGATCCAGCGGATACAGACATAGTACACTAAAGGCATCTGCTACAACTTTTCTGCAGAGGATTACCAGTAGGAAGTGACAGGATCCTATGCTCTGAAGATCAACCCTGGCAGAATTATTCCTGGGGAAACTAACAAGCTGGGAACCCAGTAGCCATAGGCTCCAGAATCATGCAGAAATACGAACTGTTAGCCCCTAGTCACCAGGGAAGGGATTAAACTCCGTAGAAGCAAAAAGAAAGACTAAATTGCCTGGGGTCACAGGGTCCCCAGAGTTTTGAGGAGCCTTTAGCAGGCCGACTCCCCGCCATGAATCCTAGCTCTTGCTATTGTACATGTGACTCTTTCATTTGGCAACATTCTCTTCTCTGTTTACCCAAATCCCTACACACTCATCTCAGCCCCGTTCAAATGCCTCCTCCTTCATGAAGCAAGTCCTTGTTCCACCAGCTCTGGGTGTCCCAGGACCTTGTCAAAATCTCTTCAGTGAAGCATATGACTTCGTATTTTGCATTATGCTATTTATGTCCATGTCTCGTCTGCCTGGCTAGACTACGCTGCCAGGGAGCAGGAGCTGTGCTGTGTCAGCTCCGTGCCCAGCACCTGGCACAGGGCCTTGAACACAGTGGTACTCAGTACGCGCCACCCGAGAGTCACCAGAGGGAAGCCTCCCTGCTCCCTGTCAGCACTTAACACAGGGTTCAAGTGGGAAAATGCAAGCCCGCACCAGAGCTCAGGCCCCCACAGTGCCGCTGGGATGCACTCAGCTGTCTTTATCTACCATCGGGCCCATTGATGACCTGGTTCCTGGCAGCAAAGCTGACTGTAGCAATTCTTCTTGCTTCCTTTGATTACTCATAATTCTGGATTTTCTGTCCTGACCAACTAAATTTCATCAACTGCATTTCTACATTTCCAGCAGTTTTAGCTTCCAGAAAGCAAACTAAGGACAGAGCAGAGACGTGTTTCGTGTCCCTAACATCCTCAGCAGCATCTGGAAGGGGCAGCCCTCTTTCATTGTCAAGTACTATTGACAGAGTGAGGCCAGGGCGCACCTCACACCTCATCCAGGGTCTTCTTCACTCTCCCATTTCCCAGGCTCTCTCAGCTATGAGCATGAGCGTCAGGCCTCTGGCCAGCAGAGGCTCCTCTGGCCTCAGTGTCCTGTTGCCTGGGCTACTCTCTGAGAAGCGAGAACTCCACTGAGCAAGGGCACCAAACCTGTTCCACTGCACATGAGGCCAAATTGAGTCAAACTGGGCTGGGTGGACTTTGGAGTCCCCATTCTCCTGCCTGAGCTCTGCCTTTGCTCCTGTTCACCTTGGTAACTCTGGGAAGATTACTTAGCGGCTCTAAGTCTGCAAAAAAGAGCCTCAGCTGCCAAAAGGAAGTTCTCAACAGTGTTCATCTGGGGCAATGTGGGGCTCAGCTGACATACCTGATGTATGATCCCTGGACTAGGATGGGGGAAATGGGGAGGCAGAGCAGGGGAATAGGGGAAGGGAAATATTCAAACAGAGGAGTCGCACACTCATTCATCTATGTACACTCATTGATTCACTCACTCAGTCTGCAATTATTGAGCACTTGCTGCATGCCAGATACTTTTCTAGGTGCCAGGGGCAAACCTGAAGGTAGAAAAACTCCAAAGGATGTGATTTCTATAGTTCAGGCAAGACATGATGATACCCTGCAGTAGTGGCAGCAGAAATGAAGAGAAATGCACAGATTTCATTAATATTTGGGAAGTTGAAGTAACAGAATAAAATTTTTTGGATTCATGAGGGGGATGTTGGTAAGACAGCAGATGAAGTCAAGGATAACTCCCATTTTTTGACTTGAGCAAAGGGGCAGGTGATGGTGCCAAACACAGAGGTAGGGACATGGTAAGTTCAAGTTGGGTCACGTTGAGCTGAAGTCCCTATGAGACATCAGATGAAACACAGTCATTAAATACAAAGTCTAGAAATTGGAAAAGAAAGCTGGGTTCAGCAGATAGACTTGGGAAACACCAACATACGGAGCAGAATGGATGGGGCCATCCACTGAGTATCTACTACACATCAAGACAGAAAGCTGGAGGGCCTCTGCCCTCTGGAAGTTCACGGTCCAAAGGAGACAGACACCACAGAGTTGTTTCTGACATGATAATTGCATAGTGCACAAGGAGAGTGCAGAGGACTGTGAAAACCCAGAGAAGGATGATATTGATTCTGCCTGGAAAGATTGCAGAGAGCTTCCAACAGAGCTGATATGGGCTCTGGGTCCAAAAGGTGTGCCAGGAGATGAAGAGGCTGGGAGGGGGGTGAAGAAGTGAAGCAGAGAGCCAGAAGGAGGAACTGAGAAAACAGGACCGAAGGAGTACTGAGCTGTGATGGGGGCTGTGGGGTTAGGGAGGTTGCCTGATGGGGAAGGGAGAAAAGAGGCTGGAAGGTGTAGGGAAGCCCAGTCAAAGGGCAAAGGAGCACTCTGTGACCACTGGAGATCTTGCTGACCTCTTTGTATTTGTTTGCTTGTCTATTTTATAGAGAAGAAACACGCTGGAGTCTGCGTTTTCAAAGTGGCAGCCTATTTCCTTCTAAGCAATCGCAGTTTCTGGGAATGTTCACTAGTATGATTGGAAAATGCTCTCTCTTATTTCCTCATTAAAACATGCCTCATGCAGGTATTTGGAAAATAAGTGGGAAATTGCTCTTCCATCACAGAGAAGTCACTTCACGTGACTTCAGGAACTAGAAACTGCTGCGCCAGGAGCTAGAGAAAGTGCAGGGAAGGTCTCGGGCAACACGACTGTGGCTCAGAGGCTGAACGAGTTACAGATCTGGGCAACCCCTGGAACACATCAGCCATGCCGTAACTAGTCAGAACAGCCCCCATTTAACTGACAGGGGGCTGGAGAATATGGGGGAGCCACTGACACTGGATGAGTAGGAAGCATTTCAGCCATGACTTGCAATCAATAATAACCCATCAACTCTCTTTTTGATATATAATAAAATGCTCTGGGAGATGATTAACAGAAAAACTGGAAATAACACTACGATTTAGCATTGGCATTATAGATGGAAAACATTTCCTACCTCATATTCAATTTGCCACCACACCTAATCTACCCTTTTCCTTTCCCGATTGTAAATTTTGAGCTTCTCAGGTCTGTCTTTGTTTTTGTTTTCCTTGGTACAAACTAGTGGAATTCTAGCACGTGGCTTTGATATTTACAAGCTTTTCTAACAAACTAGTGGAATAAATCTCAATGAGAAGAAAAAAAATGATCATTGTATTTTAAAGCTGCTGAAAAGCAATAGTGCCCAGCTTCACTGTTCTTGTGGATGTTTTTCTGGCAAAGGAGACTTGTTTTTGAACTTCAGTACTTTGGTCTATGAAAATTGTCTTTCACCTCTGAAAAGTCTGCAATTATGATTTGTTGACTTAATATGTGCTGCTTTGATAGGAATATTTAAGGTGACATTTTGGGGGTGAGGGGCTTTTTTTACAAAGATGTCACACAGGGAAAACTTTAGAGTATATGGTATGGTGCTGGTCCAGAGACCTAGAGTGTGATTTGAGCCACCGGAAGGTGGTAGGTTTATCATTGAATAAATAAAAAAATAAGTAAAAGTCCATGTTGACTCAGAAGTGGAAGCAGAAGCTATGTCCAGAGGTAATTCAGCCCTGTGCCAGGGAAAGTGGCCGTGAAGAGATTTCCATGAACAAGGTAAGAAGGACTGGGCAGCACCATCAGTAAAGGTATCTGAACTTTGCAAAACAAAGCAAGAAAAGCAGGAATGTGTGAAATTCCCTTTTCGGAGAAAATATGTAATAACTGGATTTTGCCTACATATACTGTAAACTTAATATCACAACTAACTCCTAGCAGAGTGTTTCTGGGGACAGAACTTAAGTTCACAGACCAGGACCCAGTACCTGGGGACAAACAAGGAGACAAAGAAAACCGAGAGAAGAGAAATCTCATTGCTCTTCAGTCTCCCTGGGATGCCAGGCAATCTTGCATCCTTTAAGATATAGTATATACTAATATAACCGTCCCTTAGGCCCTTCACTCATTATTATACTGGTGATAATCGACCACCATTTATCAACCCACAGTTGATTTATTGCTACTTCTACTGTGGATTAACATTCAAGTGATTTCCAGTTTGGGGCTATTACGGGCAATGCTATTAATGAGCACTCTTCTACTTGACTATTGGCACGTCATTTTTTCTAGGATATATACTAAGTTGTGACGTCGAGTCACAGCATTTGCTTCTCTTCAAATGTACCCGAGAATGCCACACTGTTTTTCAAGAGGGTGGTACCAGCTCACGCTCCCTTCAACAGCAAGTTCCCCAGGCTGCACACTGACTCCAAGCCTTGACATTGTCAGACTCCATCATCTTACCAACGGTTGGCTATGTGATGGAGATCACATGGTTAGGGGTGCTTATTATAGTTTCATTCATAATGGGATTAGTCTGAGGTGGCGACACTTTTCATATGTTTGTTGGCCCTTTTCATTGCCTTCTTTTTGGAGTGTCTCTTTAAGACTTTTCCCATTTTTTTATTAGGCTGTCTGGTTTGTGACAGGCATTTATACATCCCTGATAACAGCCCGTTTTAGTTATACAGCTCTCTTACTCCGTGTCTCAAACATTCACACTCTTTAGAGTGACTGGTGAACAGAAGCTCGTTAGTTGAAATGTAGTCAAATGTATGAATCATTACATGGTGGGGTAGCATTTTTGTATCTCATATTAAAAATCTTTCCTTATACAAGGCCATTAAAATATTCTCATATATTCTCTTATAAAATCATCACAGTTTTCACTGTAATCCATTTGGAATTGACTTTCATATATGGTGTCAAATGCGCCAGACCCCTTTTTATTGTATGAATGCAACACTATTTATTGAAAAGTCTTTTTTCTTGTGACCTTCAGTGCCTCCTTCCTTATTAATAAAAGGTTCATATAAGAATTGGGTCTGCCTTCTGATTCTGTTTGATTCCACTGCATATTTTTCTAACCTTGTTCCAGGACCAAACTGTCTTGACTACTGAAGCTTTGTATCAATCCTGGTATCCAGAAGGGCAACTCCTGTACCTCGTTCCTCTTCTTCGAGACTGTCTCAACTATTCTAAGCCCTTTGGGATGCCATATAAACTTTGAAGCCACTTTGTCAAGTTCCGCTGAATAAATCTGTTGGAATGTGTATGTGTGTAAATCTCCAGCAAAGTGCGATGCTTGCTTATTAATTCTAATCTATCAGTAGAGTCTTCAGGGTACATATCTTTTAAAATGTCAATGTTATTTCTTTATTTTCATTTTTGGCTAAGATCTCCAAAATAGTGTTGAAGTACAATGATAATGGGGCGGGGCGGCGGGGGGGGGGGCCTCTTTGTCTTGTTCTGGGCCTCTCAGGTGAAGCTTTTAACCTTTCACCGTTGACAAAAGCATTTGCTGTGGGTTATTCATAGATGCCTTTTATCAGATTAAGACAGTTCTTTCTAGTGATGATTTTCTAATTCTGAAATCACACACCAATGCTGAATTTCATCAGATGCTTGTTCTGTATTAAATAAACAATCTTATGATTATTCTTCTTTAATCTATGCATGTGGCAGAACACATTATATGAATGTTCTTGTGTTAAACCAACATTTCTCTCCTGGATTAATCCCACTTAATTGTCATGTAGCATCCCTTTCATACATTGCTGGATCCAGTTTGCTAATAATTTCAACCCATGTTTATGAGTGATGCTTAGGCTGAAATTGTCCTTTCCATTGCTGGACTGAGAGGTATTAAGGTTAAGCTACCTCCTTAAAATAAATTGGGAAGTAAGCCCTTCTTTTTATATTACCACAAAGAGATTTTATAGATTGGAATTATTTATTCCTTGACTGGTAGAAGCTACTGAAGGAGTTCTTTGAACACCCACTTTTTGTGGTTATAGGACTATCTGGGCATTTGCTACCATATTTGGAAAATGTATCTACCCTGCCGATTCTTCATATATCCGTTCTGAGCACCATGCTCTAACTTCCTTTTAAGGGATTTGAAGCCTTAGTATTTACATGCCTCAATCTCACCCCCCACACCCCTCTTCTGTCTTCCCAAAACAGTTCTATTACAAATTGTTCACATTTTTATACAAATTTCTCAAATACATTATTATTTCTGCAGTAAAACACATGAATGTGCACATTTAATGAAAAAAACTGAAGGCTATAAATAGCCTCATGTCATTTCAAGTCAGTTTCTCCCCAAACAAGTTTAGGTCAGACTGTGTTATGCAGCTCAATGAGCAAAAATTTTTTCAGCTTTCCAACCTTTATGGATTTTTTCATTACAGGTATCTCCAAGTGTTAAACCTCCAGCGGGGATTTGATGTCCGTCTGGCTTACCTTTCATCAGTAACTACCCAGTGCCTCTTGCCCACACCCAAGGTCTCATTGCTATGGATAAGGTAAACAGTGTGGTAGAAAAGGGAAGGGAAGACCCAGAATAGGTTTATTCTGCACAGAGAATTGAGTGTGTTTAGGTGTCCCTGCATGCAAGTTTTTAAGTTGGCTTTTTTTTTTTCAGTTTATGAGGAGAATTGTTATTAAGGCTCTATGGATTAAAGTCTCATTTCCCATCAATTTCTCAGTAGGTTCTCAGGAAGTGGCAGCTAGATTTATCTGTGAAGAAGCAGGGTTCAACCCAATTCAATTTCAACAAATGTTTGCTGTTCATACAGAATGTACACAGCTCTGGGTTTGATCTGTGGGGAATTAAGAAATGAACCTCCTATGATTTTTGCCCTTTGTCCTGGAGCTCAGTCTAAATAGGGAAAGACGCACAGGAATATTTGACCGAGTTGACCAAGGGATCTGCACCTCTCTGACCAGAAGCTCTGGAAGCCCAGGACAGGGCAATTACAAAGCCACAAAGAGATGGGATCTGCCTTGGCATCTGCTTTAGAGTGAGTCACCCCAATTTTACAAGCATGGGGGAAAACTAAAGGCAGACCGTCTTTATGGGATCATGCTCTAATTTGAAATTTCTCACTCCAGCCCCACCCCGATCGGCCAAAGAGGGCAAGGTCATAGTAAGCAAAAGTGAAGAGGAAGATTTGGGAACCCACTATTGCTGCCTTTAAAATTTTGCCCAGGCTGGTGTGGCTCAGTGCATTGAGTGCCAGCCTGTGAAACTAAAGGTCACTAGTTCAATTCCCAGTCAGGGCACATGCCTCGGTTGCCAGGTCCCCAGATAGGGGCATGCGAGAGACAACCGATTGATATATCTCTTGCATGTCAATGTTTCTTTCCCTTTCTTTCTCCCTCCTTCTCCCATCTCTAAAAATAAATAAATATTTAAAAAATAAAATATGCAATTTTATGATGGTGGAAAGTCCTCCCAGGTGTAAATGTTTTAAGTGAATAAAATCAGAATTCAAATTGTAGATAACTTTTGAGTAATACATAGTTGGGTTCACTTTTTAATTTTTATTTATTGATTTTAGAGAGAGAAAAAATGAGGAGAGAGAGAGACATCAGTTTGTTTTTCCACTTATTTATGCATTCATTAGTTGACTCTTGTATGTGCCCTGACTGAAGATGGACCCCAGGACCTTGGCATATCAGGATGATGCTCTAACCAACTTTGTACCAGGAGACACACTGAAACACACTAACCTCTGTTTTCTTATCTGTCAAATGGGGAAAATAAAAATTAATCTCACAAGATTAAATGAGAATTAAATCATTAAATGAATTAAATGAGACCTTGTATCTGTAACCTAAGTGTCTCGAAGTCTTCCAGACATAAATTTACACAATAAAGGTGGATGAGAACTACCACTTACTCCAAATTTCTCCTGTTGATAACCTCGTCTGTTGGCTTGCCTCCTCTCTCCACTTCTCTTTACCCCTAACAAGGGATAGCCATTCAGAGCATCCGTAGCCAAAACAGGTGTATATAATGGGTCTTTACTACCTTACTGAAGATTCTAGAATTATGGTGGGTAAGAAATCAGAGACAGGAAGTTTACCTCAGAGCCTGTCCTGTTGACTTCTGGTCATCCTGCCTCCTCCCCACCAAAGTGATTTCTTTGCCCGAGAGCCAAGACCAACCTAATATGTATTTCAGACTTTAAGTGGTTAATAGGGGAAAATGAAAGATGACTCAAGCAGGAGACAGGAAACATCAAAAATAAAATATTTGACCTTGCCCTGTCCTCACTCATCCCCCCACAGAGATCCCTCTGAGTCACGCCTTTTGCCTGGGACAGTGCTCACCAGTGCCCTTCTTCTCCATATTTTCTCTATCCACTTCCAGCCAAGACAGAGGTATAAGTAGATGCACTGTGCCTCCTGACACAACCAAAATAAGGACAATGACAAATTTTAAAACAAAAAATAACCAGAACTTACAGAAAATTGAACTGTATGGAAGTCCGACAACCAAGGAGTTAAAGAAACATTCATCCAGACCGGTAGGAGGGGTGGAGACAGGCAGGTGGGGCTGAGAGGGCTGGTGGTAAGGCGGCAGCTGGATGACCTGAGTGGGTGAGGTGGTGCCTGACAGACCAGGTAGTCCCACATTTGCGTGCAGATAAACCAGGAGGAACAACTAGGGAGACAGATCTCAAAATCCTGGGTTCCAGCATGGGGAAATAAAGCCTCAAAACCTCTGATTGAAAACACCTGTGGGGGTTGAGGCGGCGGTGGGAGAAACTCCCAGTCTCACAGGAGAGTTCATTAAAGAGACCCACGGGGTCCTAGAATGTACACAAACCCACCCACCTGGGAATTAGCACCAGAAGGGCCCAATTTGCTTGTTGGGAAGGAAGTTACTGAAAGCCAGCAGAGAGCGGAGCAAGTGGTACTGTTATCTCTCAGACCCCTCCCCCACATACAGCACCACAACACAGCAACATGGGTTGCCCCACTCTGGTGAACACCTAAGGCTCCTCCCATTAGTGCATAACAGGCGTGCCAAGACAAAAAAAAAAAAATGGCCCAAATGAAAGAACAGATCAAAGCTCCAGAAAAAATACAACTAAGTGATGAAGAGATAGCCAACCTATCAGATGCACAGTTCAAAACACTGGTAATCAAGATGCTCACAAAATTGGTCGAGTATGGTCACAAAATAGAGGAAAAAGTAAAGGCTATGCAAAGTGAAGTAAAGGAAAATGTACAGGGAACCAACAGTGATGGGAAGGAAACTAGGACTCAAATCAACGATTTGGAGCAGAAGGAAGAAATAAACATTCAACCAGACAAGTATGAAGAAAGGAATTTAAAAAAAAATGAGGAGAGGCTTAGGAACCTCCAGGACAACTTTAAACGTTCCAACATCCGAATCATAGGTGTGCCAGAAAGAGAAGAGGAAGACCAAGAAATTAAAAACTTATTTGAAAAAATAATGAAGGAGAACTTCCCCAATCTAGCAAAGGAAATAGACTTCCAGGGAGTCCAGGAAGCCCAGAGAGTCCCAAAGAAGTTGGACACAAGAAAGTACACACCAAGGCACATCATAATTGCATTACCCAAGATAAAAGATAAGGAGAGAATCTTAAAAGCAGCAAGAGAAAAAAAGACAGTTACCTACAAAGGAGTTCCCATAAGACTGTCAGCTGATTTCTCAAAAGAAACCTTGCAGGCAAGACGGGGCTGGAAAGAAGTATTCAAAGTCATGAAAGGCCAAGGACCTACATCCAAGATTACTCTATCCAGCAAAGCTATCATTTAGAATGGAAGGGCAGATAAAGTGCTTCCCAGATAAGGTCAAGTTAAAGGAGTTCATCATCAACAAGCCCTTGTTATATGAAATGTTCAAGGGACTTATCTAAGAAAAAAGAAGATCAAAAATATGAACAGTAAAATGACAACAAACTCACAACTATCAACCACTGAACCTAAAAAAAAAAAAACTAAGCAAACAACTAGAACAGGAACAGAATCACAGAAATGAAGATCACATGGAGGGTTATCAGCGGGGAAGAGGAGTGGGGGGAGTGGGGGAAAATGTACTGGGAATA
>VMDR010025904.1:0-14263 GCA_007922815.1 Macrotus californicus
TCTTAGGGTATAATCCCAGCAGTGGAATTGCTGGGTCAAAAGGCAATTCCATTTTGAGTTTTCTGAGGAAATTCCATACTGTTTTCCACAGTGGCTGCACCAGTCTACAATCCCACCAACAGTGCACTAGGGTTCCCTTTTCTCCACATCAAACTGTAATTGAACAACAATAAAGTAATTAAAAAAAAGAAGATTATTATTTCTGAGAAAAAAATCAAAATGAAACAAAGCACAATAAAAATGAAATTAAATATAAATATATCATATCCCAGATGGCTCCCTTCAGCTACAGCTCACTTCTTCTATCTCTGTGACTTTCAAAATAAACTTTCACTTGTACTTGAAAAAAAAAAGAGATTTGCAAGAAAGTTGGTTTTGCTAGAGCTTAAGAGGCAAGACTGTTGTTAATAGCTGAGGGTCTGGGCTATGGTGATTGCAGTAGAAATAGATAAATGATAAATATGTTTTTTAGAGAATTTCAATGAAATCATCTATATCAAATGCTAAAACCCTCCCTGGCACATCCTAGACCTTAATATATGTTAGTTCCTTTCCCCCATCTTTGTTTCATGCTTAATTCAATTTTTTAATTTCCATTTTATTTTATTGTATTGTTGACACTATTACAGATGTCCCTCCTCCACTCAGTCTCCACTCCCTCCCTGGCCCCCACCACATTGCTGTCAGTGTCCATGGGCCATGCATACGTGCATAGATGTTCTTCGGCTAATCTCTAGTCCCCCCAGCCCTCTCCTCTCTGAGATCTGTCAGTTTGTTCCATGCATCCATGCTTCTGGTTTTATTTTGTTTGTCAGTTGATCCTGTTAATTAAATTCCACACATGAGTTAAATCATATGGTATTTGTCTTTCTCCGACTGGCTTATTTTGCTTAGCATAATAATCTCCAGGTCCATCCATGCTGTCACAAAGAGTAAGAGTTCCTTATTTGTTACAGCCACATAGTACTCCATTGTGTAAATGCATCACATCTTTCTTATCCACTCATCTACTAATGGGCACTTGGTCTGTGTTTCTGGATCTTGGCTATTGTAAGTAACACTGCTATGAACATCGGGGTGCATGTATTCTTTTGTTCGGTGTTTCAGGGTTCTTAGGATATATTCCCAGCAGCAGGATCACTGGGTCAAATGGCAATTTCATTTTTAGTTTTTGGAGGAAACTCCACACTATTGCCCAGTGGCTTTACCAGTCTGCATTCCCACCAGCAGTGCACTGGGGTTCCCCTTACTCCACATCTCTTCTTTATAAAAGCTATTTGGTAGAAAAAACACCTTTTTTATTCACCAGTGTCACAATAAGTGTGATTGTGACCAGATACTGCAAAAGCCTTTTTAAAATGTCTACTACTACTGTCTGAAACCTAGAAGTCTCTCTTCTCAGGGAGCACTTTAAAAAGCCCTGGAATTTATGTCTCTGAATTACAGATTCCTGGACCACCCCACAGGTTCAGAATCTCCGGTGGTAAGTCCCAGGCATCTAGCAGAATAGCGTCTTCACAAATAAGTCGAATATGCAGCCAGCTTCGGGAATCACAGCTGTACCACTAGGAAATTATGGAAGACCTCCCATTGGGGAACATTGCAACCACAGTGGCTACTATTTTTTAAATGTTTGTTTATAGTCCTTTTTTTATTTTGAGATAAAAATATATATTCTGTAAAAGGCAAAATCCAAAGTTTTAAGTTTGACAAAATTAGATGAGTTTTGACAAATATAAATCCCATGTTCCCCACACATCAAAATACAGACCAGCCCCATCAGCCAGGAAATGTCCCTCACGCTGTGTTTCAGTGGATCCCTCCCTACGCTCCAGTCTGTGTAAGCAACCACTCTTCTGACTTCCATCACTAATGATCAGTTTTGCCTGTTTTATAACTTTGCATAAATGGAATCACATAATATGCATGATTTTGTGTTTGGCTTCTTTCACACAAGTTCTGTAAGAGTTATTGATGTTACTTAATGTATCTATAGTTCATTCCTTTTTATTGTCGAGTACATAGACTCCATTATACAAACACACCATAATTAATTTATACATTCTCCCATTCATGAACATTCATTTTTGTTTATCTTGAGTAAATACTTTTGAGTGGATTTGGTGAGTCATGGAAGGGATGGGCTTAATTGCTTCTTCCCAGGAATGAAGCTGAGCAAAAATTGGGAGCTGCCCACCAGTAGCTATGAGATTGCTGTTTGCTGTTCATGGCATTTTAAACAGGAAATTTTTCTAGCCCCTTCTCTACAGCTGCAGCACCCTGGCGTTCAGGAGTGGCATTTACACGGTCACAAGAAAAAAACTTAGAGAAAAATCCTAAAACCCCAGTGTTCTAAAACTGACCTTTACACTCTCACTGGACAAAACCACTTACCATAACGGGGACGGTATCTTCACCAAGTGCAACTTGTGACATTCAAAGAATTGAGTTGGAACAAGTGATATGTAGCTGGCCTAGAAAGTAGCTTTTTAAAAAGACAACTAAAAAGTATGAGCCTAATTTCATTATTTCATCACCTTGACTTTGTAATTCCTGACCACACGGTTTTTTTCCAATTTGGGCCAGAAATAGACTTTATTACATGATGTATGTTCGAGCAGGGGGAGGAGAGGAGCAAGAAGAGAGCAGCTGTGGCAATGACGATGACTTCCTTCCCAGACACGCCTGCACAGTGACAGTGACAAAAGTCTGGCACTTTATCATCATTCCCTCTTTCTGGAGAGTGGACTCACTGCCTTAGTTTTATTTCCCCAAAGTGCACTCCTCAGCACTTCAACATTGTGCTGGAAGCGTACTTATTTTATCTGACAGCATACTCAAATGAGCCAAAACAAAAAGAAAAAAAAAACAGCTCATCTGCCAGATGTGGAAGGGCAGGGGGCCTGCAGGAAGGATGAGGGCCTGCGTGTGAAGGAAAAATAAAAGGAGTGCATACTTTCATGTTGAATGTCACAAGGTCGTACACGCACAGGCACCACCAGTGGCAGTGTATGAAGCAGCACCTACGCTCTCCGAGATCAGGAGTGGGGTGGGGGGCGTTATTTGAAGGAGAGTAGAATGAAAAGCATGCTCTTAAAGGAAATCTGTGGTAGCACCATAAACTTCAATGGCCTCCATTTACAGACCAGAGTTAATACAGGGTGCAGCAAAAGCAGGCTTAAATTTGGGAATGCCTGAAGCGCAGAGTGTAACCTCATATTTTTATGTGTTAATTATTGTACTGTTTTCCACATGGACAACTGTAAGCCTACTTTTGCCCCACCCTGTATACAAATAATTGTGATCACACTGTGAAATAACTGTATAAAACATCCCGTAAAAGGATGTGTTAGAAGTATATAAAGATATTTTCACTTTTAAAGATGTAATTTTAATGACTTTAACGGTTTATCATATCATAGAATATGTCATAATTTATTCACACCACTCCAACCACTGGCCATTTTGCCATTTTCTTGCTATTCCTATTCTAAACATCACCTTGATAAACAAATACATTCATGTTAACAACTAGGTTATTATTTCTCTAGGATGGTCGCTGAACAGTAGAATGTGAATCAGAGAGGGGGAAACTTTTAAAATCTTTTGCTCTGTATCAGCAAAGTCCTTTTCAGAACAATTACACCAGGGAAGGCACACACCATCAGTGTATGATTATTGTCATCTTTAAAAGAATAATATGATCTCTGAAAAACTCATTGCTTAAATTTTTAGTTTGTTAACTACTAGTGAAGCTAAACATTTTCACGGTTTTATTAATCCTTTCTCTATGAGGATTTTCTATCTGCTTCCTCTGCCTCTGTCGTTGTTACATCTCAGTGTCTTTTTTGTCCATGTACATTTTTTACGTATTTAGAATATTCATTTTTGTCTATCATATTTGTGGGATCTTCTTCCCACATTTTGCCTCCTTTTCTTGTCTTTAGTTTTAAGCCACTTTTTGATTGGTCCAAAGGAGCCACCGATTTCCATTAACTCAAATTTGCTCCTGACTTAAAACTTTTTGTTTCCTGATCACTTTCTTCTCAAACAACGTGGGAGCCTTGTTCTGTTCTGAGCTACTCTTTTCTTAAATCAGAATTTTAGTTTAACATCTCCTGAACAGTTAGAGACATCCATGTGCCTGTACTTCCCCAGCACCTCCCCTTACTGTTCTTGAGAACAGATTCTAGTTATTTGTTCTGCCAAACACCACAGACACACTGTCTCCTTTGGAGGGTTATATCTAGGTCATTCTCATGAAAGGAGAAGGTTAAGTTGAAGTGAATGTGACAGCCAGGGAGCTGGTCTCAAAATGAGATGTGAGTCCCTGGGGTCAACTCACCAGGGTGCCTGCAAACATCCAGAGAAGCAAAACAATCTCTTCAAGGACAGAGACAGAGTCAACAGCAAGGGTCCTTCACAATGAGTGCCCCCTACTCTGCAGCCTGTGAACTCGACCTCTCCAGAGACAATGTCTGAAGGGGTCATAACCTGTTTTTCTCACCACAACAGACATGGACTTTTCCAGTTTGCAGAAGAATGTGGGTCTGGGCTATGAGTCCCCTCAAGTTCATTGCCCTGTCTTCTCTCTCTCCAGCCCCTCACAACTTGGTGGGGGTTTGGTGGGTCTGACTAACAGATTTAAGTCATGTAACCTTCTGAAAATGCTAATGAGAAAGAGAAGGACCCCAGGAAGCATCAAAATGCTGACATGATTAGGGACGTGTTTGAACCTGTGCAGAGCAATGTGGCATATTTATCAGGCAATTTTCCACTCATGCTGGGTCTCCTTGAAGTTGCAACAAGCACAAGAGCTCCTGGATATCATGGCTCTTGTATTTAATTGCAAGAATATTTTAAGTGCAAGTTTCTTTTGCTCTACCATCGACTACTACTCATTATCCATTAGGCACAAATCTGATTTTGCTTTGGAGGTTGTTTCTATAGGAAGGAATGTAAAAGGCCAAGAAAGTCAATACTTGATTTTCTTTCTTTTAGGTTCTCTTTGCTTTACATATTTTTCTCACTCCCTGGCTCTATTCCTTCCTTGCACAAACCTTTCCCACTATCTCACAGAATCATAGATTCACAGAATTGAGAATTGAGAAGGATCTTGGAAACCATGGCATCCACCTACCTCATTAAGGTGTCATAAGAAGTTGTGAGAACTTATATGTGTGCACTATAAGGCATATGTGTACACATAGCATACACACACAGCATAGAAGATATTTAGGGCCTGAAGTTATTACTCAGCAAAGGTTAATCATTACTGTGTATACAAACTAAAAAAGTTTTAAACTTATTGCTCATATGACTAATTGGCTCCTTGAATAGACTAAAATCCATAGGGAACAGACAGGAGACAGCTTTCATTTTCTTCCCTAACTACAGCCTTGCCTTGCCTTTCCTTTCTTGCCTTGACAGCATCACACTTCAGGCGGGCGACCTGACCTCCATGAGGTGTCCACCTGGAGCCACACCCTCTAGGCCCCAGAATTCCCCCTAGGCTGACACCTTATTACCCCTAACTCCTTTCTTCAATGAATCCTAGGATTTTGCTTAAATAGGTTAAGTGTGAAAGGGTGGAGGGTTAAAAGATGAGCCCAGAGACTCGTAGCCAGTGGAAGAGGTCCTGGGAGTCCCTTGGCGGCTGTCCGGTGACATGGAGGTGCTCGTGTAACAGTGGGGAATTGCAACCCACCCCACCATTCTTTTGACATTGTTTCTGCAAAAGCTGACTCTGACTAATATGTACCTTGTAGATGAACAGCATGTTAGTTAGTATAGGAATCCTTGGAACTAGCTTCAGAAGATACAGACTCTGACCTTCAGACATCCAAGCCCCAGGAGATTTGCTGACCTTCAACCGAGGAGTCAGGATGACGTGAAACCAGGATGCTGAAATCAGGATGACGTGCATCAGACCGTCACTAGCCTCATCAGAATGGACTGTGCTGATCTGAATATAGAGAACTTTCCAACCCTCTCCCTCCTTATAAAAAACCTCTACCTCCACTGAGATGTGGAGATGGGCTGTGAGACATGATTCTCCCATCTTCCAGATGACCAGCATCGGCATCTGCAAATAAAACACTTTCCTTTTCACATCAGCATCTGCTTTGAGAGAATGGACTCTAGAAGCAGCAGGCAATCGGACTGCATTCGGTCACACTGAGCCTTTTATCCTCAGCTTTGTGGTGACGGGCAAAAATCTAAGGCAACAGGAAATAACCCATTTCGTACCATTTTGCTTGTGTTTTTTCTAGGGATCAGGTTAATGCAGCACCCTCTTGGAACCTCTTTGGAGAGAGAAACTGCAAAGCTCTGATTTCCTGTGAAAGATAACAAGGGGAAATGGGGAACTATTTAAGAGTTTTTTCCCTTTAAAACAGTCCCATCACTGTCTTACTATTGCTGCCTGAGAAGTTTCCTACAACCTAATTCTAATCCATTACACAGGCAGAAATCTCTGAATATCTGTCTAATCTGTTACTATAGCCTCACTGCTTTATGTAATAAGAACTAGCTTACAGCTTCACAATTTAAGGATCCAAGCCTTTGACACAGTTCACTATGCATGAAGTGCCACCACCATCCTGGGTACCATCTGAGCATCTCTCAAACAAAGAGCACCATTCATTCATTCATTCATTCATTCCTTTAGCATATATTTATTGTTTACTGTGTGCTAGATTTGGAGACTAAAACAGTGATTAAGATGGACAAAGTCCAAGTTAGAGCTTATAGAACTCCTAGTCTAGAACCAAACAATAAACTAATATACAAATCACTATAAATAGTGACAAAGAAATAATGAAGAAGCCATTACTACAGAGGATAATGTTAAGACCTACTTTACATGTGCTTATAGGGGATGGCGTTTAAGACGAGAAAAAAATGAAAGTGAGCCAGCACAGTTGTGAGTAGGGTGAGGGAATTCTAAGGAAGAGGTCACAGCGTGGGCAAGAGCCTGAGGAGGGAAAGCACTTGGTCGGCTTGAGAAAGTACAGGGAGACCCATGCAGCCAGAGCGTAGCGAGTGGCAGTGGAAAGCTGTGCAGAAGGCCGAGCTGGATATGGTCTTATAAACCATGGTGAGGAATTTGTAATTCTAAGGGCAGTGATGAGGAGAATGCCCTATCCTGCTTTTGGACATTGTAACAAGCTTAATGGTGGCCTCCAAAAGGCATTTCCACACCCTAACCCCAGAACCTGTGAATGTGACCTTACCGAGGAAAAAGGGTCTTTGCAGATGTCATCAACTTAACGATATCAAGACTGGATCATCCTGAATTAACCAGGTTGGACTGAAATCCAATGACACGTGTCTGATAAAGGACAGAAGAGGAGAAGACACAGACGAAAAGAGGAGAAAGCAGAGACAGAGATTGGAGTTATGAAGCCCCAAACCAAGGAAAGCCTGGAGGCACCAGAAACCTAAAAATGCAGGGAGGGATTCTCCTCTGGAGCCTTCGGAGGGAACATGGCCCAGCCAACACAGGTGGCTTCTGTTGAGTCACCTCAGAGTGCTGACAGCTCAGAGATTTGAGCAAGCAATTCTAAATTTAACCACAGATGGTTAGAACTGAGAGTTTTCCAAAGGTCTTACCACAGTTAACTGTATCTCTAGCAAACTATCCAACAGAGTGAAGAACTTTTAATCCATCATCTGCCTTGTGCCAGACTCCTGGACAATTGTGAAATGAGAACTCACTTTCTCTTGGAATACTGGCAATAATCAATAATGTATGTGTGTGTTTTATATATATCCACGTCCGGCATGGGGGGCGGGGGCGGGCATTCACTGACCCTTGGTCTCTTCAGCATAGTAACTCTTTAAAGAAGTTGCCATGTCTAGCATGTCATGCTCTCCCTATTGTTTGATTTCTCTTTTTTAATAGCATTCTTTCTTCCCTCCTCTTCAAGCAATATTGTTCGATGGCTAGACTGAAATATGCAATGAAAAGAATCCAAGCAAATGAGCTCAGACCACTACACAAAGGTGGGCAGAGAGGAGGGAGAGATTGAGATGAGGGGAACATGCAGGGATGATCCTGTAGAAGGAAGAGGTTTTGGCTCCAGCCTTGTTGTCATGGGCAGAGAATATCCCTACAGTTCTTCTGTCTTCACAAAGGTGGTTTTGCTTCATCCAATACTCATTTTTGTCAGACCTCCATCTCCGGCCTGGGGCTGAGTCCCACAGTGCACATAAAAGGCATGCCAGGACTCGAGGGTTCCTTGTCCTGGAAACGAATCCAAAGCCTTTGCATCCTGTGGCAAAAGCACAGACTGAAAAAATGCTACCCGGTCACCCCTCTCATTCTGTTCAGGCCACTGGACACAGCATCTGCCAGCTCCAAACTCACTTTTTGTCCAAAGACTCAATACACCTATTGAGAGGGTGTTCAGGAATGTCCTTTCCTCTGTCCCTTTCTGGTGCGGCCAGGCAGAAAGCCCAGCACTCTGCTTTGTGAGCTGAGCCCCAGGCAGGGTAGGCCAGGGCCCCGTGGGGATCACCACTCATCTGCATTCAGCTCTCTTGCTTTGTGTGCTTGTCCTCTGCCAGGATAGTGTCCTGTTTACTGAATCCACCTGTGCACAGCGCTGTGCTGAGTACCGAGAGAAACAAAATAAAGAGCCCAGGAATTTCAGGTCTCGGTGGGATTCCAAATAGCAAGGTCCAGAAACCTTGTGTAGCTCCAAGAAAGATTCCAACCACCAGGTACCATCAGCAGCGTCTTTCAGAAGGTCGTCTCCTGTGGTTAAACTCTTTCTGCCACCTGGTCTCTCTAGTAGATGTAGTTGAGGATTGCCCAGCATCTACTTGTTACTTCTTTACTCGTTTGGGTTTTGTTTGATTGGCATGTCCTTTCACCCACTTCTCTGTAGCATCACTCCCTCCCAGTGTTCAGGATCGAACTCATCTTTATTTATGGTCATATAAGCAAATACAAATATTTAAAGCATACCTAGGAATTGTTCTTTCAGTAATTTTTTTAAAAAATGAGTTCCTACTATGTGCATTTTCTTGCTATTTGTTTCCTCACTTAACAATGCATTATGAACATTGCCCCTGGTGAGTAGATATAGTGCTAACTCATTCTTTTTGATAGATATGGCATATCCCATGGTTACATGATCCTCAACCTACTTAATCACTTCTCTGCTAATGGTCACTGAGGTTGCTTCCAGTGTAAGTGCTGGCCACTAGGAACAGCGCTGTTGAAAAGTCCTTGTTCACATGCCCTCAAATGCTGAAATATCTATACGGTAGCTTCCTGGAAGTAAAATTCTTAAGCCAATTACATGCATTTAAATGGAAATAGATATTGCTAGATTGTTTTCAGAAAGACCACAGCGTTTCCCAGTCCCACCAGCAATAGCTGAAAACGTACCTTTCCTCCCCTTTCTAGCCAGCCCTGGGTTTTAGCGCTCTTTTTTAATGTTTGGCAAACAGTTGAGGGGAAAAAAATGTTTTCTACACTGGCACAAGTAGCATTTTCCTGTTTACTAAGAAAATCACTCATTCTTTCACAGATGTATTGACCATTTAGATTTTTTTAGTATTGATTTTACAGAGAGAGGGCGGGGGAGAGAGAGAGACAAACACCAATTTATTGTTCCACTTACTTGGGCATCACTGTGTGTGCCCTGACCAGAGATCCAACTAGCAACCTTGGCATCTCGGGGCGACACTCTAACCAGCTGGTGAGCTAGCTACCTGGCCAGGGCTAAATTTTTTTCCTATGCAAATTGCCTATATGTGCCCTTTGCCTATTTTTCTATTGAGATGTTAAATTAATTTCACAAGTGAGCACAAGCTTTTAAATATTATGGATGTTAACCCGCTGTCATTTTTTTCGTTTTATAAGTAAGTGTAATCTTATATATGTTTATCTTTTCTTTTATAGCTTTCTTTGGTATATTTTCTGACTTAAAAAGATCTTTTCCCTACCTGAACTTATCTAACATCATTTTATATTTTCTTCTAAAATTTGTATTCTTTTATCCTTAAATACTCCATTTTTTTAAATGTGGGTTTTTTTTTCTATATGGTAGGAAGAAGGGATATAACTTCCTTTTATCCTTGATGCATAAAAATTCCATCAGCACTGTTCTTTAGCTGTTAAATTAAAATACTGCCATGGTCGCATACTTAGACTTTGTCTCTGTTCTGTTCCACTGATCTACTTGTCTTTTCTCATGCCAATGTAGCCGTGTTTTGTTGACTGTGAGTGGTTCGATTTTTTTTTAATATACATTAAGTCTCCTCTCCTCATCCTCTTCACCATAATTTTCTTGGGTATACAAAATATGTAATTGGTATTCCTAAATGGCATTTCTTACTACCTTCTGCTTCTGTCACACTGAATAAGAAGCATCTTTATATCAGTGCCTTACTTTCTAGCTGGAAAAATATCTCATGTTTATAAAGTGGGGTGTAAAACCCAGAGTCCCAGAAACAGAGTTCATCATGAAATTTTCTGTGCTGAAGGTCATCCATTTTGCAAAATTTTGTATCTTAGACCCAAGTATAAACTGTAGTCTTTACACTTACTGGAAAAATTAGAGAACACACAAATGCTTGGGGACGCAGTATAGAATACACAGCAAGTAAGTTGCTGTGGGGATTCAGTTACATGAAGGAGGCGGAGCATGGGCGGAGTCAGGCTAGTTCCCTGGTGGAGGTAAGTTCTGGGGAGTCTTTCAAGGTGACAACTGATGAGGAAGTCAGTGTGCTTTGGGCTCCACCAGAAAGAACTTTTGATAAGCCACTTAAGCTGGGCTCTGTGTTTTCACTTACAAAAAAAGATGGTAACACTTGGTTGTTTTAGAATAGATGTGTTCCAGAATCACCCAGAATTGGCTGCAAATCCAACCTTGGCCACTCCTTGAATTAGTTTGGATTTTTATTTACTTTTTCTCAGTTTCATCATATTTATACTTAAGATGAAAAGAATATCTCTTGAGGATTTGTTAGTTGAGCTCATACTTATGACATAAATTGGCATGGTACCTGGGAAGTGGGAAGCCCACCACACCAATATTAGCTGTTACCGTTGCTACTCTGCAACTAGAGCTACTTCTCTTTATGCACGACCCTTCTGTTTGGCAGGGAGGGGCCTGTTGAGCAGGTGGAGGTAATGGCCCCACCTCTATTTTACTTAGGAGTAAACCTTAGAACGGTTATTGATCTGTCTAATTAGGGTTCTTTGAATCAATGCCACAAAACAACCTGAATGCCAATGGACCGAGTGTTCATGAACATCACTTCCAGTTCTAAGACATCAATGATCTGTCTCCACCATACCCACCTGTCCATACCCACCATGATGAGGCCTAAAATGTTGACCTAAGCTGTCCTAGAGAATCGCCATAATACCACCATAATTCACCCAATCATGGAGACTCTAGGTGGACTTGGGGTGTCTAATGCACCTCCACAGACTAAACGTACACTCTGTAACTTTATGAGAGGCAGAAATGTCACATACTAAAAAAAAAACAAACAAAACAATAACAACTAACACTGATAGAACATTTACTGTCAGGTAATGTTCTAAATACACAAAAGCCCAGGACACAGGTACCTTTAATTTTCACAACAATTCAACAAGCGAGGGAGAAGCTACAGAGAGGCGGGGAGACTCATCTCAGCCACACATCTGTGAAGTGATAGATCAGAGACTTGAACGCGGGCAGTGAGGCTCCAGAATCTTCCCATCTTTGCCACCCTGCCTCATCAGGAGTCTTTATCTGAAATCAGAGTTCGTTTCTATCTGACCTAGCAGCTCCAACCCTGGACCCTAGCACTTCCACTGTCCCCTCTGGCTTCAGTCAGCACTACTGATGGTACGGTTTTTTTCTGTCTGTGTGTCACATGCGTCATTAATCACTCTTGCTATTTCCTGAGGACCTACCATAGGCCTCGGGTCAGGTACAGTTTAAATGACTTAACGTATATTTTGTCCTTTATTCTCACAACAGCCCTATCAAGTAAGCACTAGTGGTATCTCCATCTTTCAGCTAAGAAACGCAAGGCACAAATTGCGAGGCCAAGGACACAGTTAATAGGTGGCAGAGAAGGATGCAAACCCACGTCAGCCTCATTCCAAAGATTACACTCTGAGCCACTACTTGCCCAACCTACACAATCTACACAAACCTATACAACCTACACAAACCTACACAAACCTACATAACCTACACAAACCTACACAAACCCACAGAACCTACACAAACCTACAGAACCTTCACAAACCTGCACAAACCTATACAAACCTACACAAACCCACAGAATGCTCTGTTTCCAGTCTTAAGTGGACTTGGCACAGATGGAGATCAACACCTTTTCTCAGCCAGCTTCCTCACCAGTTTCAAGGGAGAAACATTGCACCGTCACCTGCCCCCCAGGCAAGAAGCCTTGAATTACTCCAGGCTGCTCTCTGCCTCACTGTCCCCAAGTCACGCAGCTAATGTGCCACGGAGCCCCCGGTTGCTTCCTCCTTCCTCTCCTCCCTCAGAGCTGCGGCTTTGGTCCCAGAGCTGGGTGTGTCTGTCCTGTATGGTCAAAAGCTACCTCTCCATATCGGCACTTGAGAAGTATTTTTTCCTAATGACTGTGCTATACAACATGTAACATTTATTTATTTCCCTGGTGGCTGCTTAGGCAAATGCACTGTCTGTCTTTCACAGGCACAAATTACAGAAAACATTTTATTTCTCAAGCAACGAATCTAGAGAATAAATTCTTACTGGATGAGACATTAATCCATAGTCTAGATTCCTTTAATACTTATATAATTTATATAATTTTTGTAATAATTACTCTACTGGTTACTCAAGAATGTTACCTTTCTCACCCTGGCATGTGTAGTTCAGTGGATTGAGCATGGGTCTGCGAACCAAAGGGTCACCGGTTTGATTCCCAATCAGGGCACATGCCTGGGTTGCAAGCCAGGTCCCCAGTTGGGGGATGCATGAGAAGCAACCACACATTGATGTTTCCCTCTCTTTCTCCTTCCCTTCCTCTCTCTCTAAAAATAAATAAATAAAATCTTTAAAAAAAAAAAGAATGTTACCTTTCTCAAACAATAAGTAATGGTGAGTTAATTCTGTATGTGTGTTCAATCACAAGGCACCCGTTTTTTAAAATCTCATAACATAAACACAGAGAGAATAAGCTTCACATCTTTTTATCACTGTCATTGTTCTTTCTACTCATATATGTCTTACTCAAAAATATGTTAACAAATATTAAAAGTCCCCAATTGAAATGCATTAAATGCTTTTTGTACTGAGAACTTTAACAAACTGGCACTTCTACACATGAAAAACCATATTTTCATGTCAAAAAGTTCAACCTCTCTGAGCAAATTCCGACAGTTATGGGCTTTGAGAGTGCTAGTAGTCAAAACTGAAATCTTGGATTATGTTGTCTATATTTCATATGGACTCTCAAAAAAATGTTCCCACCCCAAAGCATAATAGCCCCATATTTTACACCCAGTGCTGGTCATGGGGGACATGCCTGGTTTGTCTGTGAGCATGACCTTTACCCCTCAAGGACAGACTCAATGATTTCAGGCCTTCTCTATACAATGGGGAGATGCAATCCTTTTTCCTTTCTGATCTTTTATTTTTTAATATATATTAAGGCTAAAGATAGATGTTATTGAGTTATAAAATTAACAAAATAATGGTTGGTATGATAATAATAACCCAAAACAATAGGCTTGCTGGTTAATTCTTACTTACAGACCTTTTGAGAATGACATTATATTTGCCTTTCATATTTAAATTTTAAGTGTTATATTTTATAACGGAAGCCAAAATATATGAATAAAATTTTTTTTTGATGGAATCCAGTCTGTATTCTCCCTTCTAACCCTGAAATCCCTTCCATAGATCTTCTAAGATGTGGTCTCCAGGCTGGGCTTGAATTCCTCTAGTGACAGAATTTTCTTCCTCATTATTTTCCGTGGTTTAATGAGCTAGTATTTACCTTCTTATACCCCAACCTAGGGATTAAAAATATGCATAATGTTCTTTCCACATCAGATCCTGCATAAGTGGCACCACAAAAGGACAGCGCCATCTATACCTAATGCTGAAAACATTAAACAGTTCTGCTTAAAGTTACTTTATGATACTATCTTAGAAGGCCAGAATATGAGGCTGTTAATCCGCAAAGACTCGTGAAGTCTCACAAAGGCACACAAGGGCTTTATTTGTCTCACAATGTGGCTTCCGTTATA
>VMDR010025905.1:0-14262 GCA_007922815.1 Macrotus californicus
AGTGGTCTAGTACAAACACCCAATACAAAAATTGTTTCTAAAGCATTATTTTAAACCTTCCATCAATCAGTGGCTATGATATCCTAAGTTAATAAGGTTTTATTGACTTTAGTTCATTTTTCATTTTTCATTTTTTTCACTCCTAATTAAACAGTGTTGGAGAATGCTGAAGGAGCAGGAACAGCAAAAAGATCAAGGCTTCTAATATAAGACTGACAGTGTTTGGAGTAGCGTGCTGAGAAAGATTCTGAGGCCAAATCCATCGTTCAGTAGGAAGGAGCATTATGACTGTGCAGTGATATCTGTGATGGGTAGAAGAGTGGAGGGAGTAAGTGGCAGGAATTTGCCACCACAGAGCTAGAAGAAATGTGTGGAGTTATAAATCAGATTTATTGTCACTGATTTACCTTCAGTGACTGAGAGATTCAGAGACTGAGGGATGTGCAGGCCATGAACCAACAGACAATAAATTAACACAGAAGCAAAACAAGGAAAAGAAAAAAAGATATATGAGACAAAAATCAGTATCTAAATACACAAACTTTGTTCTTGGCTAATTTTTTTTTTTCTGTTTCATAGCTGCCAGATTTGGACAATTTGAAATCTTTAAACACTGTAATAAATTGGTTTTGGTTTGATAGCTTAACATAACCAGATTGAAATAGCCTGGGTTTTCAATTAATAAAAGTTAAAATATTGTCATGGTTCTTTTCTACAACAGATCAAAAGTGCAAAAATGCCAGATAAAGGTTTACAAGAGAGTAAATCTAATAGCAACCAAGTTGGATTTACAGGATTAGAAATACACTTAGGAGCTTTGTAAGGCATAGCCTTCTCCTCTCCTACCTCATACAAATCTGAAATGACCAAACACTTTAAATATGTAATGTGTAACTTCCAGCTGAAAAAGTGCTTAGCCAGCTCCTCCTGCCTGTCAGAAGGTGGAAAGAGCTATCCCCCTATAGTGAATGAAGCTCCAGTCAGAACCTCAAATATGGTAATACACAAGATGTTCTCACAACAAGGCTAATCACCAAATGGGAAGATGGACTAATTGGTTGAGGATGTTTTATGGTCTGGTCATCCCTTGGCAGATAGAACAAAGAGAGACCAAGAAAGAAGTCCAACGGCCAGAACGCGAGACTGAGTGTGGAATTCTGGGATCTGCTCTCCCTCTGTGTGGGTCCCTATACAATTGGTTTAACCCCACCATATTTGATTTTAGCATAAATGCAACTAAGACTCTGCATACTTCCCAAGATGTTTTCCAGAAAATATTATAGGCAAAATTGTGAAGGTTAAAAACAAGGAGAAAAAAACTGTATACTGAAGTGTCCTTTTCTTCAACAACTTAGGTTGCTTTCTTCCTAATTTCTCTTCAGTCAGCATGCAGAGTCACTTAGGGGCATTTTTATGGGATGGAAGTTTTTATGGGATAAAGAACCACTGATGTTGAAGCTCAGAGGTCAGAATACTTTCATGACAAAGGGCAGCCTACAGTCAAATCTATCTACTCAAAGCCTTATTTCTTACTATTCACCCCAAAGCTAGGGATTTAGTAAGTACTCCAGAGCAGAGATGCAGCCAGGTCAGAAATCAGCCTTAGTTTAAATAAGCGAGTATTGGATATTTAGGAATAATCAATACAAACGCTGGACAGAAAAAACGTTTCAAAATTTTAGACAATTTACAATTAGAACATTGAAGGATTAATGCTCTAATGAAAGTCTGCTGTTCCTACTAGTCTTTGATTCCTTGAGGGTGGATATCACATCTAACTTCTTCCCCATGGTTTCCTCAGTCTTGGCACAGTGTAGTAGATAAAGCTCCCACTGGGAGAGAGGTCAAGAAGGCAAATTGAACTGTGCCAGAGACAAACCAGGGTCTTAGGAAAGAACCATAGAAGAGAAATATGAGCAAGAAAATGGAAGGTGTCAGTAGACACAAGAGGTAGCACAAGATACTCATTTTGAGTCCAGGACAGAGGAAGAATGGCCACAGCAGAAATCAGAAGTGTAGAAGGGGCAGCATATGTATCAGAGAAGATGCTAAGACTGGAGGCAGAGGCGAATGCAGATCTAAGCACCTCACCTTAGAAGTCGAAAGGAAAGTGCTTTGATCAAGACTCTTGAAAAGAATTTTTACAGCATAAGCCTGAATTCTCAGTCTAAATCCTCCTGCTTCTAAAGTAGCCTGGCTTATTTTTGCTATAGGGCACCTGAATTTCAGTTATACAGAAGAAGAAGGAGAAAAGAGAGGAGAGAAGGAGGGGAAGTTGAATGGTCTGTCACAGATAGTCAGGCTGTAGCAAGCCGGGACAGAGCAAAACTGAGTAGTGCCACAGTGAGAAGTACCAACCCCGAGAGAGTCCTTTGATCAAGGCATAGCATGGCAGACTCCAAGCTGTTGTTGGAAGATACTGATACCACCAACCGCATATGCAATGGCCTCTCCTGAACTTTACCTTTTTCTTCCTAAGAGTAGCAAATCACTGCTTTAGGAGTAGTGATAATTTTGTATCAAAGTTATGAGCCATTGTTGTTACATATTAGAAAAAAACATTTTTTAAAAATTTGGAAAAAACTGTGTATTGATTTTTGAAATGTTTACTTTACATATATGCACAAACATATTTAATTTTAGTTAAACTTTTATTCTCTGAATTAAAATCAACTAAATTCTCATGGTCAAAAAGTAAATCTACACATCTTGCACTATATCGAGCAGGGAGTGTGTTTGCTGAGTTGCAGTCTAAATCTTGTGACCTTTTCTCGGCTTAAAAAGAAAGCTATTATTAATAATTCAGTCTACCAAATAAGCCCCTTTTCAATGAATTTAGGTGATGTAACCAGGACATGCTTTGGCTATGACTAGTTTCATGACTAAAATCACTTGAGAACTGCTTGTTTCTCATCATCATTTGGTCTTAAGAAAAATCGTGGGTGTCTTCTACAGAAGACAGTAGACCATTGGCAAACAGCCAATAAAGACAAGCAGATGTTGCGGTTACTAAGTTGAAGAAGGAATACATAAATTTTATTCCAAAAGCCTCTTGCCAGAAGTACTATAAAGAGAAAAATCCAAGCTTGATCCTTTACCTCCTGCTTGATGGAAAATATTCAGATGCATTTGTCTAAATGCATCAAAGAACCTTGGCAAGTTGGTCTTCTTCTTCCCAATAAAAAGAGGCCAAGAAAAAACATAAGTAGAAACCCGTTATGTATAGTACTCCCCACCAAGCTCAATATGCACATTCTTAGAAAATGTGTGAGAAACTGAAGCAAATACTACAAGTCAACAAAATTTTACCTTCCACTAAAGTATGTGGACATTAAGATGAAGAAATGTATGTGTTGCTGCTGAACAAGCTTATTTCTGGATAAATCAGATTGTGCTCCTCTGAGAACCCTAGAACTTCAAGGGACAAATACTGTTTCATTATAAGAAAAAGGGAAGGGGGCCAATTTAGTGTGTTTTGACACACATTTCTAAACTAAGAATTTTTCTACAAGTAAAAAATATGGGCACTCTATTTTAAATACTAAGAAACTAGAAACTTTCCATTTGCTATGGACCTTGGACAAGTCTCTGGTATGAGAATGAGGGAGAGAAGATTAAGCCTGGGTTACTGGCACCAGTAAGGCAACAGTAAGGAAGATAGAGTGTTGTCTACTTCCCCAAAAGTACTTTAAGTCCAGGAACACATGAATAAAATCCAGTGGCAATCAACAGTAATAACCAGATAAACCAGAGCTCCTGACCACTGTCTCAAATGCAGATCTCCCTATAAACAGTCCTGTAGAATACAAAGCTGTGGTCACTGGTGTATGTACAGATGTGTGGTCGGCAAAATGCTAAGATAACCCCCTCCCCTAAAATAACCATTGCTCTTAAAATTTCCTCCCCTTGAGGGTGAGCAGAACCTGTGAATATGATAAAATATCAACCCAGCAATTATGCTAACATGATATGACCAAAAGGAGATTATATGGGAGTCGGGCCTCAAGGCAGGCTCTAGTAGCTGAGAGTAGCTCCTGGCTGACAGCTAGCAAGAAATGGAGTTCAGTCCTGCACCTACAAGGAAATGAATTCTACCTGCAACCAATGAACTTGGAAGACAATCCTTGCCCCACATAAGAACTGCAGCTCTGGACCAGTGAGACCCTAAGCAGAGAATCCAGTTACAGTTTTCCTAGACTTCTGACCTACACAACTATGAGATAATAGGTGTTTTTGTAAGCCACTAAATTTGTCATAATCTGTTATACAGCAATAGAAAATTATTACAAATTTATAACTGTACTTGCTGGATCAATGATTATGACTAATCTGAGAAACAGTCCCCCTAACATAGTGGATGTAAATTGTCCAGGAGTCCTTCATCTCTGGGAGTCTGTAATTTTAATAACAACTTTCTCTGATAATGTATCATGTTAGCTGCTTGTTTAAAAATAACCTCTTGAATTGAATTGATAATATACTTTCACATCTGTGAGATGTTTCTCCCTAAAAATTGTTTAAAATAAAATCCAGAAAACATATATCAGTGTTTTAATAGTAAAAAGAGTTTATCATTATCACACCAAAGAGGGTTTGTGTTAAATTTTAGCAAATTTATAGTATTTTATGGGAAATATTTTTACTTTTGTAATCCAAACCTGTATAAAAAATGTAAATTGTTCAAATCACATGTCCATTTAATGTTGCCTCAGACTGTTTTCCAAAATGAGAATTCGATCCTATGTCCATAATTTCAAAGTATATCAATCTGGTGACCATAAAGTCATAAGCCAACAGGTCCATGTGTAACAGAACCCCCTGGATTCTGTAGCCCTGTGTTCTATTTATTGTCCACCACTGATAAGATCTGTGACTCCCAATGCCAGAGTCTTATGAAAAGGAAAGTAACTATTTATTCAAAAGTTACACAGGTTTAGAGTAATGGTGGAATTCTGTTGTTAAATCTCACTCCCTTTAGAAACAAAAACACACCCACAAACACACAGTCCTGACCCCCTTGCCAAACCAGGCGAGTCAAAGGTACTGACTCTCATGAAAATAAATAGAAGTCTGTAGCTTGGCAGGCCAGATTCCCATCTGTATTCTGGCTGCTTCCAGTCATTCATGCTCAGCTAGCTAGGCTCCTACTCTTAATCCAAAACCGCATCCTCATGGTGGGCTGGAAGGTGGGGATTCTTCTGCATCTTTTAACACTGTGTGGCCCAGACCCTGCACTGCTGCTATGTGGTCAAGAGGCTTCTCCTTCCCCAGCCGCATGGTCAAGAAGCACAAGAAAGAGAGCCGCTCATGGCTCTCCTACTCTTTCCCACCTGGTCCACAGCTCTCCCATGGGGAGAGAGAGAGAGAGAGAGAGAGAGAGAGAAAGAGAGAGAGTCTGCTCCACCCGCACCGACCCCCTGCCCCATGTCTGGGTTTAAATCCCAGTGTGGATCTTCCTCCATAACCCCATTTCTGACTTCTAGAAAGGGTTACACCTGCTAGCACTCTGGTTTCTTCTGCCTTTCTCAGCTGCCATTGTTAGTCTGGGCAAGCATGGCCCCATGACGTGGAGCTAACAGCCTTCCTGCTCTCCCTCAGGCGCAGCAAGCCCCTCTGGCTACATTATATCATGGGTTAGAGTCACACCCATCTCTGCACAGCTTCTTAACATTACTAAAACACTGGCCAAGTTCTTTAGATGTGCAAAGTAACTCCCAATGGCCCTGCTCTACTTCCCTCATCCCCGAAGTGAAAGCTGGTGGGGCTTGGGGATTTTGGGTGGAGGACCTCCAGCTCAGCATCCCATTACACATGAGCAGTGAAGCAGCTATGTTTCCATTTGGTCTCTGTATTCTTTATTCTGAAGAAACTCTGTTCCTCCACCAAACAAATCATTTTTTATTGAATTTATTGGGGTGACATTGGTTAATAAAATTATGTAAGTTTCAGGTGTATAATTCTATAATACATCATCTATATATTCCATTGTGTATTCACCACCCCAAGTCAGGTCTCCTATGACCATTTATCCCTACTTTATCCTCTTCAACCTCCCCTAACATGTATGAGGTGATATCTCACTGTGGCCCTAACCGGCACCTCCCTGATGACCAGTGACACTGTGCATCCCTTCATGTCCACTGGTTATCCATACATCCTCTCTGGAGAAGGGTCTGCTCAGGTCCTTTTGTTTTACTTATGTGTGTTTTAAATAACTAGTATGGTACAGTAAAAAACCATGAATGGTAATGAAAACTATATCATTTAAGCACATTTAATGATAGAATATGTTTAATTGAAAAAAATGAGTCACAACCTTAAATTAAACAACACCTCCTCTGCGTGAAATGTCTTCAGTCTCCTTGTCATCTACAACAGTGGTTCCAGGCGCACTTTCACATACCAGAAGGTGATGGTGATATGATTGAAGGGATTAAAATATTCTACAAGATTCCTCAACAAATCAGAAATAGCCATAGTCATAGTCGATAATTACAGCTTACGGTGTCTAAAAAAGCATCTGTGATGTTTCCTATTGACTTGCCATCATTAATTGTCATGTCTGCTCAGATTGCTTCACGTCTGACCAGTGAGGCAGCACTTTGCACATTCCAGTGTGCATGCGTTGGCAGCTCACTGACATTGTGTTTGGCCCCTCCCTGTTGCTCATAGCCAACTTGCCCCCAGTGCCCCTTTGCATGAGCCTTTCAGTACTGATCCTCACCCTGTTTCTAATGACACTCATACACCCTCCACTTGTACTTCGACTTGCCCCACTAGCTGTTGTCTTTCAAGGGCTGGATTTTTGCACCCTTCTCTATACCCTCTCTGGCTCAAGGAAACACACCCCAGCTTCAGTCTTCTCTCCTCACTTGATTTTCAGCAGCCACACCAAGCAGTCTCTCCTGTTTTAGACTTTTCAATGTAAAAAACAGGCATGTGCCTAGTGCCTACTGAAGCCAAGGTAAAGAGATCAACATTACCTAAGAATTTGTTAATCTCCCCAACTCTGGTGGCCTACTCATTTCTGCAGGTCAGCCAGCAACCAGCCAGGGGCGAGATGTCAGCTTCCCTTCACCGCAAGGGGTCCCCTGGAAGAGCCACCTCACTTATCTCACGTTCAAGGAAAAGAGCTCCCTCCAACAACCTTTTCAAAGCAACTTTCTCCTCCGTCAGATTTCTTTACTCTAAATTGTTCATCTTATCAAACATGGGCTAAGATGGTCATAAAATCAATACTAATTTTCTACTTAGAAATTCTGATGGAAACATCAACACTTGAAATCCATTGTTCCCAGCTTTGAAGCCTCCGCTGAAACTCTGGCAACAGGAGGGTCACAGTTCACATACAATGCTCTAGAATGAGAAAAGAATAAATATAGTTCCTGTAGGTCCACTTGCCATAATAATTAGTTTTAGACTTCTTTAAGAATATATTTATAGCAATCTGATATATCAGTAGCTTCAGAAGCTAAAAAAAGATATTTTCCAATAGGAGAAATAGAAAAAGAAAACTTTCAAAATAAAGTTATATCTTTAGTGGCTCAATTATGCATTTCCTCAGCATCCTCTTCCTGTCCTTTTAATTTGTGTGGTGGTTTTAAAATATGTCCACAAACTCTTTTATACTCTTCTCTTCAAAAGGTACAGCTTAATTCCCTCTCTTGGAGTACATGCAAGAACTGATGGAGCACGACTAGATCATAAAAGTCACTGAGGGTCCTCCTTGTTCTTTTCTCTTGGATCACTTGCTCTGAGGGAAGGCAGCTGTCATGTTTGAAAGATACTCAAGGATCTTTATAAAGAAGTCCCTGTGGCAAAAACCATGCGATCTTAGCAGTGGATCCTCCAGCTCAAGACAAACCTTCAAGTACCTGCTGCCCCAGCTGACTGCTTGGCTACAGACTCATGAGAAATGCTGTGCTAGCACCTCAGCTAAGCTGCTCTTGGATTCCTAACTTACAGAAATGGTGATTTAAAAAATGTTTGTTGTTTAAAGTCACTAAGTTTTGAAGTAATTTGTTATGTGGAAATAGGTAACAAATACAAGATGGTACCATCTCCTTTCCTGCATTATCTAAGCCATATATACGCAAAAGATATTGGTAATCAATAGCATACTTTAATCATTTCGCAGATGTATGTGTACGAAGTCATCATGTTGTACTCCTTAAACTTACACAATGTTATATATAAATTATACCTCAATAAATCTGGGAAAAAATACCTTGACCCCAAGTCAGATGCTGTGATAACTTCTTATGTTAATATAATTATTGAGCATGATTGCTAATTCACAGATGGATCAGCTGATAATCTCCCCTAACTCCTGGTGAATTGAACAGTCCTAACAGGAGTTACATACAAGGGCATACACACATTAGCATAATGTGAATCTATTAGAAAGTCATATCGAGATCGATGGCCGCACACACCACTAGCAGGTAATGAAGAGAAGACCTCATTGTATAACAGTATTCTTCTGTTATTAATATTTGAAATTTAAATATTACAATTTACCCTTATTTGATTGAGATTAGCTCAGTGCTAAAATTCAAATAACTTCAGTAGGAATAATTCCTTGTTGTTTTGGACACATTATTCTTTTGCAGTATGAATGAAGGTGTGAGATTAGGGTATGGTCCACCAAGGAGAAAAAAAGGAAATGATTAAAAAAGCTGAGAATGTTAAGAAAAACTTTACTGGCTTTCCAGACATTCTGAGGGTGGTCTTGTGCCCTTTCAAGCTCTGTGAATTAGATGGCATCAGTTCCCAGAAGGCAGAGGCCAAATTGTGTATCTGTTATGAATAGGATCTAACATAATCCAGTTAATGGAACACTAAACCACAACAAAATCATCAGGCACCAGATAAAGTTAGACATTTATCCTAATAAGCAGCTGTTAGACTTGAAATTGTCATCAACATCACACACAACCTCCTGGACATTTCATTAGGGTCACCTAGAAACCACATCAACAACAAACAGCGAGACAAAAACTTTACCCAAGGAACAAAAGCAGATTCCTTGTAGAGCTGGTCCTGAAGCAAAGCTTGCAGCCACCAGCTGACTGTGTCATGTGTATGTGATGGAGAGATGATGGCTGAACCCTGCAGCAATGTGGAATGAAAAACCAAAGGATGTGACCACAAACAGGACAATTATAAGAAACACTACCAAACAGCGATGAGCTGAATCAAAAGGCATCCATTCCCTCTTGGAACCAAAAGCAAAAGCGAAGAACAGGCTATGCTGGGGATCAGAATCAGAGATGTCTCAGGGTGCAGCTTTGGCAGTAAGCAGAAGAGTGTGGGCTTGTGGAAGCATTCTCCCTCAAGTGTAGACAAGTCTAACCAAAAAATAGAGGGAGGGGCAAAAAAGGACTTTATTTAATATAAAAAAAGTGTAATTATTCTTACAATACACGTTTTACCTTCAGTCACCTTCAAAGTGCTCTCCACTTGATGCAATACACCTATCAAGACTTTTTTCCCCCAGTGTTCCAAACAGTTTTTGAATTTATCTATTCTGATGCCTTTTAGTGCTTCTGCCATTTTTGGTTTTACCTCTTCCACATTGGCAAAATGTTTCCCTTTAAGAACTTTTTTCATCCAGGCAAACAGCAAAAAGTCACTTGGGGCAAGATTGAATGAATAGGGAGCTTGGGGCATGGAGGTCATGCCATTTTGGGTCAAAAACTGCTGAACACCCCCCCGCAGTGTGGGCAAAAGCATTCATAAATCGCCCACCACAAAATGGGCAAACACATTGGAGTCTTCAAAAAAAGTTCACTGAGGCCAAACACAGCCTCTCACAACAACACCAGCTGGTACATTGATACAGATGGGTTCCTAGAACACTCACCTCATGGGAAAAGCCTGTGCTACAAGGAGCCTGCCCTCCAGAATATAACCTCATGTTCTGGGCACCCCCCCCCCCCCGCCCAGCTCACAGTAAGGATCCTGTTGTACACATATAATCAAGCACACAAGTTGTCCCCTCCCCCTCCCAGCAACCTGTCCGGAATGCACAAACACAGACTACCACTGCCTTTGAGCCCACACACGGAGCAAGGTCTTCATGTTCTGCTGAGTTAGACCCTGTGGGATAAAGAGAACTCTTTCTGCATATGTAAATCTAAAATGCTGTACTAGATGGTTGTTAAAACCCTCATGGCTCTGAATCTTTAACATAAAGGACATTTGAGACCACATGAAAACAAAATGTCATTATAAACCCAATTTTTTAAAAGCTTAGAGTCCAGTAAAAATATGTCCAATGGGAAAACACAAAATGGTTAGAAACATAAGGCATATATTACTTTGACACTCCAGATTATTTTAATGGCAGGTTGAAACTAGACATTATTTTAGAGAGGGAAAAAGCATTAAAGTTGATGTTTTTGTCAACTTTATGATGTTAGCATGACACTTAATACTCTGATTTATGGGAAAATTAGAACAGAACGCACACAACTCAACTGCTACATAGTCTATCTGCGACATTATTTTATTTCATTTTATTTTTTTTAATGTAAAATGTGATTTTGATCATTGAAAGGATTCCACAATAGAGATTCTGGCTTAGTAGCTTGACGAGAGGAACTACACAATGCAGGCCAGGTTTTTAAAAATTATTAAATTATTTCTTTATTGCCTAGAGACAAATTATATTCCTAACTTGTCATTACTTTTCCATGTAAATTCCATATACTTCTAAAGAATTGAGAAACACAGGGAGGATATGCTTTGTCATGTGTATTTATTTCCTAAATATAGTCAATGTTTTTAAGCTCTGTATTTAGAGGGGTAGTGTGGTATGTAAGATAATTTCCTGTTTTTTTTGAAATTATAGGAAAAATGTTTTCCTTAGCGTAAGTAATAGCATCCCATCCCTAAATAATTTTGCAGCTACACTCCAACATGACTTCACAAACACCCAATAGCACATTAAACCACTTCATAATACAGAGTGTGTTTTCAGAGATCATGAAACAAAGCCTGTGGCTTGTAGATGGTGCCAAGAATTAGCTTGTTAGTAAAGCAAAGAAATCCCTCAGTGTAATAGCTGAACATTCCTTTTGAGCTTTGTAAATTTATAATTCCTTTCCTAATCATAAATAGCCTCTCCCATAACACCTCTAGTGTAAACTTCCCAATATACTATTTAGCCATTTAGCATCGGTATAAATCCATGGTCAGAATAAGCATATATATTTAAAACTCTTTGGCCACAGAAAAGTCAGAATCAGAGAGTAGGAAATCAGTGTGAATGAGTTATGGCCCAATGTGAAAATACTGAATGAGATGTGAGTAAAAGAGACGGGTCTGAACGTGATGAACCACTTGGTGACCTGCAAATTCATTAGGTTCCTCTATAATAATCAGAATATAGTATACCTTTCCCAAGAGAAGTCATTTTTCTGCATTTTGAAATTAGAACAGCCTAGTTAAAAAGACAATATTTCACAACAACCAAGAACTTGAATTGGAGGACTCCTTCAAGAGTGTCTATTTCATATCCTGTCTTTATAGATGAGGAAACTCAGACTCAAACATTTGCCCAAGTGAAGTCTGTTAGACGCATAGTTGAGACTTGAACCTGGGTTTCTAAAGCTTTTTTCCAGGTTTCTTTACATTTATTAAAAAATTACTCTTTATTATAAAATATATCATGCATAAGCATATATATATATATATAACTCATGTTTATTTTAAGTGATAATATTAGAAAAAATATCCATGTTACCTCTACCACTATAGTTTAAAAATAGAATATCACCAGCATAGATTTCAAGCCTCCTATCCCTAATGTCATAAGATACCTCTCTATCATAGGTAGCTATTATTCCAAATTTTGATCTTCCCTTTGCTTTTAAAAATAAATTTAAATTTACCACACATATACACAGATGCACCCATACTTGCTATTGTTTAGTTTTGTCCATTTTGTCATTTAGGTAAATAAAGTCATTTCACTGTATTCATTTGCCTTTTTTTTTTGCTTAGCATTGTATGATTTTGAGGTTCATACATACTGATATGTGTAGTTAATTCATTCTCACTGATTCACAGTGTTCTATTCTATAAATATACAAAATTTGTTTTTCACCTCTGCTATTAATAGACATTGAGTTGTTTCTGGTTTTTGCTCTTATGAGCTATGCTACCCTAACTGGTCTCATAGTGACTCCTGACACAATGAAACAATAAAATCTCTAGAGAATATACTCTAGGAATGGAAGTGCTGGGTCACAGGGTATGTGCATTTGCAGCTTTATAAGGCATTGTCAAACTGGTTTCTAAAGGAGCTGTAACAATTTGTCTAATTATTCTTTCTTGATAAAATTGCTGACATTAAGTGTGGTCCAATTATGCACACATGGCCAATACAATCCTGAGAGCCCTTATGAAGGAGCAGAGGGAGGTAAGAGAGTGAGACAGAAGATGTGGTGATGCAGCTGCATGGCCACCAGCCAAGGGGTGAGGCAGCCCCGAGAAGCTGGAAAAGGCAAAGACACTGTTCTCCCCTGGAGCGTCCAAATGGAACATAGCCCTGGAGATCCACTTTGGACTTCAGACCTCCAGAACTGTACAATAAATGTCTGTGGTTTTTACTCCACTAAGTATGTGGTCATGTGTTATAACATTAGGGCAGTATAGATGTGCAGAGGTTGTGGGAGTGTACAGTTATTTCACTTTCTAAAACGATCCCAGCCCAACCAGTAAATAATGCCTTTTTACAAACAATATTCACGCAATTACTTTTAAGAAATAAGAATCAAATGTGTCCATTAAGTCAGATAAAACAGTATTTATTGAATGCTCAGATTCTAGCAACCAGGTTCAGGGAAGTGAGTTTGATTAAGGACCTTGTGATTACTCAAACTAGAGTGCATGTCTCTATTAATTCAGTCTACTCCAACCAACAAACAGTTATTGAATGTGTAGTATCTGTACCGTGAGTTGGTAGTACAAAGACAGAATTTTCCATGACTCCAAAAATTAAAATCACTCCTAATAGGGGAGACCAACATCTAAACAAAAAATATTAGTACAGTGAAGTAAGTGCTATGAGAGAAGTAGTCATTGTGATTTATGAGTGTCCAAATTAGAAACACTGTGGCTAAAGACAACCGGAACGCCTTCGGGGAACAGGTGCTACCTGAGCTGAAATGTAAAAAGAGGAATGGGCTTCATCAGTAAAAGCAGCCTCCTGGGCCAATGCACAAAGACAGAAAATTCAGAGTGTGTGAGGGAACCACAGGAAGCGCAGTAGTGTTCATGTCAGGGTAAAAAAAAAGAGACTGGAAAGATAGACGTAGAATTATAGAGGTTCAACTTTATCTTGTAGGCGATGGAAAGCTTTGGAATGGTTTTAAGCAGAGCACTGACAGTACTCAATGTGCATTTCATGTAAATCCCTGTGCTGTGCTAGTGGAGGCACATCTAAGGGAGTATGAGTGGAGCAGGGAGACAGACTATCAGACAGATGCTGCAAGGATGTAGATCATAGGTAGGGCCTTGTCAAATAGAGATGGGAAGGAGGCAGATTTGAGAAATGACTACAGAGATAGATCAGCAGGATTTGGAAAGGAACTGGACTGATGTTGAGAAAGAGGAAGAGCCTGGGATTTTCCTACCTCCCTGACTTGCAAAACTGGATATTTACATGTCTCAAAATTGAGACACTAATACAGGAAGGGGAGCAGTTTTGGTTTTGGTGGAGGGGAATATATAGGCTCCCTGTGGGACATGCTGACTACCAGGGAGAAGGTCAGTCCCAGCGTGGAAAGGGATAGAAAGAAAGAACAAGTCCGTGTTGAGCCACTGGGAAGAAAGCAAGCTCACAGAAAGCAGTTTGTTCTTATTTTCAGAATTTCTTTTTTTCTAAAAGAATTTTTTATTTTTCACTTGCATATTATTTGTGTTTTAAGAGGTTTTTTGTTTTTTTTAATAAGAGGTTTTATACAACTTATCTGTACAATTCTCTGTATTACCGTGTTGAGCATCCGGCAACTAATGGGCAACACTGAAAAATGGGAAACCTGAATATTGTAGCATTATCAAGGAAATATATGTCCAGGGTTCATGAATGAATGAGGGTTAATTAAATTGTACAGTGCCTCTAAACCATGCTCTTACTGTGGGAGTTCATTCCAGAAGGTTGAGCTTCTAGTTGGTGGCACTTGTGGTTTCTAGCTGAACGTATTGATATTGTTAAGTTTCTAGTTTGGAGGATAAAAGATTGACTGTGTAGTA
>VMDR010025906.1:0-14269 GCA_007922815.1 Macrotus californicus
CATCCTTACTTTACATCCCCATGGCTGTTTTTTATATCCGGCAATTGGTACATCTAAATTCCTTCCCTCTTTTCACCCATTCTCCAAACACCCCTCCCACCTGGTAACCATCAGTTTGTTCTCTGCATCTCTGAGTTTGTTTCTGTTTTGTTTGTTCACTTATTTTGTTTTTTAGATTCCACATATAAGTGAAATTATACAGTATATTACCTCACACCTGTCAGAATGTCTATAATCAATAAATCAAGAAACAACAAGTGTTGGTGAAGATGTAGAGGGAGGGGAACACTCATGCATGGTTGGTGGGATTATCAATTGGTGCAGCCACTATGGAAAACAGTACAGAGGTTCTCAAAAAAATTAAAAAATAGAACTATCATATGACCCAGTGATTCCACTTCTGGGTATTTATCCAAAGAAATCCAAAACTCATTGAAAAAGACATATAGGCACCTCCTATGTTCTTTGCAGCAGATCTATGTCCATCAATAGATGAGTGGATATGTACATATGTACAATGGAATATTACACATCCATAAGAAAGAATGAAATCTTGCCGTTTAAAGCAACATAAATGGACCTACAAGGTATCACGCTAAGTGAAGTGAGAAAGAGAATGCATGTACTTTTTTTAAAGGTCATGCAACCAATATAAACACAAACTTCCTAACTCCAATGCCAATGCTCTTTCCACATTACTGAGAACAATGGACTAGAAATTTTCTTGTTTTAGTGACATTTTATAATGACTCCATGTTCCCCAAAAGGTTGAAAATTTCCCTCTATTAGGTAAAAGAGAGGCAAGGATGGTTTCCTGGAAGAAATTAACTTTTAAGAAATGAACAGGGGAAGAAATGCTGCTGAAATCAACTGGGAATCTATGGGCAGAGTATATAAGGAGAACCAGCAAAGACTGATGATAAGAAAGCCAAAGGAAGTGAGAACTGCACAGAAGAATGAACAGTGATGCCATTTAATATGGGAACCAAAAAGTATTCATTGGCAATTTAAACAAGAACACAGCTTGAGAGGTACAGGGAGTAAAAGTCAGAGTTCATGGGTTGAGTCAACAAAGAAGGCAGTAAACACAGACTGTCCTTTCAAGAAATCAAAATAAAGTTGTAGTCTGAGGTAAAAACAAGTTATGAATTGGTATTTTAAAATATTTTAATTTCTTTTAGTCTGATAAAGACCTACCCATGTTTATAAGATGAGGGAAACAAGCCAGTAGAGAGGTAAAAATATATATTTGACCCAGTGACAAAGGAGGACACTGTCACAATAATAAATTTTTGATCTGCAAGCATTTTTAAGTAAAAGGGTATAATACTTAAAGAGTCTGAAGTCCAAGAAATAGGAATATTTTCACCAAAGGTATAGATGCCAATAAGACCATCAGAATTCATAACCCTCTGAAATGTGTTCACACACTAGAACCTAAAAGATCCTATCAAATTGGCTCATCAGCCATTTTCCAGAAATTTCTAGAGTGACAAAAAAATGTAATTATGTGAGTGTTTTAAGGATAGTTTAATTTCCCATTCTTGACATATGAAGAGATCTGTATAGGATCATCTTCTGTCTCCCCTTCTTTTTTTGTCCTAAGAGCACATATGAAATCAGAGATAAGTGTGTAATGGCTAACTCTCTCCCATTGTCATACTGCTAAATAATCCTCACCTTCTCAATTTCAGGCCAGTTCCCAAACTCCCCGAATGCTACAGGGAATTTAGAGTTCAATACACCCTCTAAAAACTATAGCACCAGGGGGAGGGGGAAGAATCCAGTTAATGAGCTTTACATGGTGGAATTTGGTACTCTAAAAATTGAGCTCCTGTATAGTTACTTTATCATAGTTAAGGAACTTAGAATTTCATATGTAACTTCTAGCCAACAGGTTATTTTTTAAAAAACAACAATCATTTCCTCTCTTCAATAAATCCTCCAACTAAAAATGGTAACAAACACGAATTTCCTACTGGCATATTTTTTACATGTAATTATTTGCAATCTTCTCAAATATGCCTTTCTTATCTTCTACATGACCTATATTTTCCTGTTTCAGAGGATATCAATTATAAATATTTTATGTGCAGCAGTAATGTATTTGTCAGAGAGTGTATGTGTAATGTATATACGTTACAGATCATCCTTTAAGTAGAAAGCCCAAAGTTGGGGCAGGCACACGTGTGCCATATGCAGGTCGTCATGGCTGCTGCTGTGGCAGCTGGGCACCTGTGGGAGCCGTGGCCACAAGAGGCAGTGTGGCTGTTCTAGGCTGAGGGCCACGATGAAGTTGTGTGTGAGGAGTGTGGCCCCACCGGGCAGCATCAGGCTCCAGGAGCATTGCAGCACCTGCTGAGGTGAGCTGGGAGGCTGCCATGAGTCCCGTGGGGCTGGCAGGAGCTGTGTAATGTTCAAGCTCAGAGATGCCTTATGTGGATCATCAGAATTGCATTTTTGGTTTTCTAGACATTGAAGAAAATGAAAATAAATTTTTTTGAAGGTACTCACACTGGATACCATTGAACATAGTTTTGCACGGTACATGGATAATTGAACCTCCCTTCTGGATGATCACCTGTTGCAGCCATTAAACTTATCTACATTTCAAAGGTTAACAATGCAACTAAGCTAAGGCCAAAGGCTGAATTCTGCTTTGTTATGAATACAAGGATGAAGAAATATTTCCTACAAGCTAATGATCAGCAAGACATAATAGAATGGGTAAATGTCTTGAACAAAGCTATAAAAATTATAGTACCAAAGCAGCCAGAATCACAGCCTCATTCTTTTAACCTGAGTCGCCACAGTGGAAGTGGGAAGAAGCAAGCGTCTTACAGAACTGACACTGTAGGTAGTGCACCCATCATTATTCCAACTCAGGAAGAAGTAGACTGTGGTGAAAGTATTGACAGAAATAATTTGAACCACACCCTAGTGGATGTGGCTCAATGAATTGAGAACCAGACTGCGAATCAAAGGGTCGCCTGTTCAGTTCCCAGTCAGGGCACATGCCTGGGTTGCGGGCCAAGTCCCCAGTAGCGGATGCGCGAGAGGCAACCACACATTAATGTTTCTCTCCTTCTATTTCTCCCTCCCTTCCCCTCTCTCTAAAAGTAAATAAATAAAATCTTTTAAAAATAATTTGAACAAGTTACAAAGCCATTTTCCTTACTTTACTCAAAACCACCTTCAGATACCGCAGTTATCAAAGCTTGCTATTGTGTAAAACAAGGAGCATTAATGAAAAATTGGAGAAGATATTTTCAATTGGATAAAGGCATAATAGGCTGTTTCAAATCTGAACTGGAAAAGGAACCTCTACATGAAATATCACTTAAAGAGGATTGTAAGCAAAGTTACATAATGATTTGGGACAAATTGTAACATCTACAACTTTCTCTGTGCAGGCCGATAGCCCTGAAGAGATGCACAACTGTATTAAAGCAGTCATTTGTAGAACAGTGGGGACCTGGCTGATCAGCATACTCTGATCATTCCAATTGTCCAGAATCCAAACGTGCTCTCCACCCTGCCAGTGCAGCAGCAGCTACCTCACATTCCACAGACTCTTGTAGCAACTCTTTGGACTCAAGCTTCACCATGGATAAGCAAAGATTTTATGAATCTCTTGCCAAGGCCGAACTAGGGAACTTCAAGGTCCAGACTGTTTCTCAAAAAGAACCAGCTTCCAAAGTGACTGAATAAGCTAGCTAAAACTTCAAAGTAAAAAATGACCCTTAGGAAAAAGATTGTGACCCAGTGGATTTGGATGAGGCAAGTTCTGCAGTCAGTGATGTGTAAGATGGAAGCACATGAAGCCTGACCTGCCTCATCAGCCCCTCAGTTTCCTTTCATGAGGTTTCTAGCCAAAGATGATAAAAAGTGAAATGTTTTTTAATGTATATATTCTACTATCTCATAGATGTACTCTTTATAAACTGGTAAACATGGGATTTAGGGAGTAGCCAAACTAAGTGTAATTTCTTTTTAAAAGAAAGAAACCCTATGAACAGTCTGAAGTTTTGTGTGTTCTCATTTGGGTGATGAAAATGAGTGTGTGATATTTTTTTCCTAGTGACTTTGGCAATTTAAATGTTTAACATTGTAAAACATTAAAAACGCTTATTACTTTGGTCGTTTTAAAAATGCCACTATGACTTTCTATTAGGTGGTTGATATTTATACATTCTTACCAGTTAATATTATTGAATGCATTACCAGACTAAGATATCTAAACTTATGATGCCTGTGGTGCTGTAAACTTCATAGTAAATGTGGACTATCTTGACACGTTAACAATTTTTGATGCCCTGGATCTCAAGGAGAGTGGTAAGTTTTGCATACAGGATATTATTGAACTGTTGGGCAGGGTTATGGGCTGTACTGAGGTGGAGAAAGGGGGAAAAATCAGATTTTAAACAACTGTATCTTAGACATTTGTTTGAAAAAGCATAAATAGGACTTGCAGTAGTCATTGCTTTACTCAGTGAAAATTATTTGGTATAAAATTTCTGGGAGATATGATGATTTTCGTACTTAAGTTTTGAACATAGTTCTTACATCTGTATTTGGATCAGTGAAAGACCCCCAGTTGGTATGTAAATATATTTTTCTTAGTCATGTTATTTATTATGGCTCTACTTTTTGTCATTAACACCCTATACTCGAATGCCTGTGTTTTTTCATCTTGTTAATGTGCTCAAAAGTCCTACATGATTGATTGTAGGACTACATGGCAGACCAAGCCAGGCAGTGGCTGCTGGATGAGATGGTGACTGGTGGGCATGGTGGTGGCTGGTGGACCGGGAAGTCCGACATTTGGGTGTGGATAAATCACAAAAAACTGGGGAGAGAGACAGACTGTGCAAACCAGGGTTCCAGTGTGGGGAAATAAAGCCTGAAAACCTCTAACTGTAAAAACTGGTAGGGGTTGAGGCAGTGGGAGAAACTCCCAGACTCATAGGAGAGTTCTTTGGAGAGACCCACAGGGTCCTAGAACGTACACAAACCCACCCACCCAGGAATCAGCACCAGAAGGGCCCAATTTGCTTGTGGGTAGTGAGGGAAATGACTGATAGTCAGCCCAGAGCCAAGCAAGTTGCATTGTTCCTTCTCGAATTCCTCCCCCACATACAGTACCACAACTCAGTGATGTGGGTTGCTCCGCCCTGGTGAATACCTAAGGTTCTGCCCCTTACTATGCAAGAGGCGCACTGAGACAAAAAAATATGGTCCAAATGAAAGAACCGATAAAAGCTCCATAAATAGAACTAAGCGATGAAGGGATAGCCAACCTATCAGATGCAGAGTTCAAAACACTGGTAATCAGGATGCTCACAGAAATACAGTATGGTTGCAAAATAGAGGAAAAAGTGAAGGCTATGAAAAGTGAAATAAAGGAAAATGTATAGGGAAGTAACAGTGACAGGAAGGAAACCAGGACTAAAATCAACAGTTTGATTTGAGCAGAAGGAAGAAATAAATATTCAACCAGAAGAGAATGAAGAAACAAGAATTCAGAAAAATGAGAAGAGGCTTAGAAACCTCAGGGACAACTTTAAACATTCCAAAATCTGAATCATAGCGTTTCCAGAAGGAGAAGAGGAAGAGCAAGAAATTGAAAACTTATTAAAAAAAGTAATGAAGGAGAACTTCCCCAATCTGGTGAAATAAATAGACTTCCAGGAAGTCCAGGAAGCTCAGAGAGTCCCAAAGAAGTTGGGACCAAGGAAGCACACACCAAGGCACATCATAATTACATTAGCCAAGATTAAAGACAAGGAGAGAGTCTTAAAAGCTGCAAGAGAAAAGGAGAGAGTTACCTACAAAGGAGTTCCCATAAGACTATCAGCTGATTTCTCAAAAGAAACCTTACAGGCAAGAAAGGGCTGGAAAGAAGTATTCAAAGTGATGAAAAGCAAGAACCTACAACCTAGATTACTATATTCAGCAAAGCTACCATTTAGAATGGAGGGGCAGATAAAGTGCTTCCCAGATAAGGTCAAGTTAAAGGAGTTCATTATCATCAAGCCCTTATTATATGAAATGTTAAAGGGACTTATCTAAGAAAAAGATTAAAAATATGAATAGCAACCCTGGCTTGTGTGGCTCAGTGGACTGAATGTTGGCTTGTGAATGAAAGGTTCGCTGGTTCGATTCCCAGTCTAGGGCACATGCCTGGGTTGTGGGCCAGGTCCCCAGTGGGGGGCATGTGAGAGGTAACCACACATTGATGTTTCTCTCCCTCTTTCCCTTCTTCTCTCTAAAAATAAATAAATAAAATCTTTAAAAAATATGAATAGTAAAATGACAACAAACTCAGAACTACCAACAAGTAAACCTAAAAAAACAAAAACAAACTAAGCAAACAAGTAGACCAGGAACAGAATCACAGAACTGGTGATCACATGGAAGGTTATCAGTGGGGAAAGGAAGGGGGGGGAAATGGGAGAAAAGGTACAGAGAATAAGAAGCATAAATGGTAGGTACAAAATAGACAGGGGGTGATTAAGAACAGCATGGAAAATGGAGACGCCAAAGAACTTATATGTACGACCCATGGGCATGAAGTAAGGGGAGTGGGGTGCTGGTTGGAAGGGGGGTGCAGGGCAGAGGGTAATAAAGGAGAGAAAAAAATGAGACAACTGTAATAGCATAATCAACATATTAAAAAAATGAAAAAAGTAAATAAAATCTTTTAAAAAATAAAAAAATATTTATTTGGTTTTATATGAACATAAAATTATGATCCCAGTTTGAGAAGAACTCCATTTATATTGATAAAAATGAGTAACAGTAAAAATATTAATAATAGTTTCTGCTTGTTGAGTGTATATTACTATGTGATAGGCTTAACCTTTATATCTCAAATCCTTATGAAAAACTGTAAAACAATGTTTCTAATACAGAGTTGAGGGAATGGGCTCAAAGAAGCTAGATATCTTTTCACAAAGCCCAAAAATGGATGAAAAGTATGGTTCTTTATTCATTCCTTCTACAAAAAGTTACTGAGTACCTTCTATGTGCAAGAATTCAAGGATAATCATGAACAAGATAGAAGTTGTCCCCACCCTCACTCAGTTGGAACTGGCAAGAACAGACAACAAATACTGTGTAACGGTAGTGGTGCTGGACATGCTGTGAAAGAGAAGCAAAGTGTTCTGTTAGAACATGAAGCGAGAATTTTTCCACAGAAAATTAAGTATTGTATAAGCAAAGGTGGCTCATAACCAATTATGTGTTTTAAACAGTTTCTAAATTTCCTGACCTTTTGTTGAGTGTTTCAGCTGAACAGCTGTTTTAGGGCTGGGCTAGGTCATTGATAACAGGTCTTTTCTTCTCTCTCCAAATGGCTGCTTAGCTTGTGGAAATTCCCAGTGAATACTTGCCACCAGAACAGTCTGCCAGTTATATTTATTAATATGTTCTTTCTGCCTCAGGATGGTAGAATAGTAGTGAGTCAGAGAAGCAAGTATATGAGTCTTTGCTTAATCAATACTCATTGAATGGATTAAATAAGATGATCAGGACCTTTAAACAGGGTTTTCTAAATGGCACTCAATGGCTATGACTTTACATAATCATCCAGGTTGAATCAGATTTGACCTACTGACCCAGAGATGGGAAGCTCCTATTTCTAATTTAATACTAGATTTGTACTAAATAAGAACTTTATTGGTATCTAAAGTTTGCTAATTTCTGTTCTTATTTTTCCTCAGTAAACGATCTTAATGCTTATAAGATACAAAGGGTGTCAGTCATTGTTCAGAGTTAGAGAAATCAAGCTGTGAGTTTGTGAAATAAAATGAGAAAGAATTTAGACAAATACTAATGAAAGTACTATCACTTTATATCTTGCCGTAATATTTGATGCTCAATATCTGTCAAAGCTTTCCTATGAACTATTTTATTAGCTTTTTTAACAATCCTATAGGATAGATGGGCAGATGTCCTCATTTTATAGATTAGGAAACTGAGGCTTAGCATAGTAAGAGGTGAGACAAAACTAAAATCAGATCTTCTTGCTCTTAGTTCATTGCTCTTTGCCTCTATTACCTTGCTGGTTGTCCACACTTCCCTTGATGACCCCTTTGTATACATAAAGAGAAAATCAATACTAACTAGTCAGGAAAGTTAAAACAGAACTGACTTTTTTAAAAAAACATAATCTCTGTTATATTTCTTTCCATTACCATTAAGCCCCCTTATACACCCCTCCCCCCACACTGTTGTCCATGTGTCCTTTTTCTTTTTTGCTCAATCCTTTCATCCTCTGACCTCCCCACAACCACAACTAGCTGTCATCTGCTCTCCATCTATGAGTCTCTCCCCATTTTCCTTGTTAGTTCAGTTTGTTCATTAGATTCTACATATGAATGAAACCATATGACATTTATTTTTCTCTGACTGGTTTATTTCACTTAGCATAATGTTCTCCAGGTCCATCCATACTGCTGCAAAAGGTAAGATACTCTTCTTTTTTATGGCTGGGTAGAATTCTATTGTGTAAATGTCCCATAGTTGTTTTATCCACTCATCTATTGATGGACACTTGGGCTGCTTCTATATTTTGGGGATTGTAAATAACGCTGCAGTGAACATAGGATACATGTTGTTTTGAATTAGTGTTTTGGGTTCCTTCGGATATATTCCCAGAAGTGGGATCATTGGGTCAAAAGGCAGATCCATTTTTAATTTTCTGAGGTATCTCCACACTACTTTTCACAGTGGCTGCACCAGTCTGCATTCCCACCAACAGTGCAAAAGGTTTCCCCTTTCTCCACATCCTCACCAACACTTGCTTTTTGATTTATTGATGATAGCCATTCTGACAGGTGTGAGCTGGTGTCTCATAGTGATTTTTATTTGCATTCCTCTGGTGATTAGTCACATTGAGTATCTTTTCATATGTCTGTTGGCCATCTGTATGTCCTCTTTGGAGAAGAAGTGTCTACTCAGGTCCTTTGCCCATTTTTAAATTGGGTTTGTTTGTTTCTTTGGTGTTGAATTTTGTAAGTACTTTATAAATTTTGAGTATTAACCTCTTATCAGATGTATCAGCAAATGTGTTCGCCCATTCTGTGCGTTGTCTTTTTATTTTGTTGACAATTTCCTTTGCTGTGTAAAAACTTTTTAGTTTAATGAAGTCCCATTTGTTTATTTTTTCATTTGTTTCCCTTACCTGGGGAAATGTATCCAATAAATCATTGTTATGAGCCATGTCTGAGATTTTGCTGCTTATGTTTTCTTCTAGGACTTTTATAGTTTCAGGTCTACCATTTAAGTCTTTGATCTACCTTGAATTTACTCTTGTGTGTGGTGTAAGAAGGTGGTCTAGTTTCCTTTTTCGGCATGTATCTAATTTTCCAACACAACTTATTGAATAAATTATCTTTAGCCCATTGTATGTGCTTGCTTCTTCTGTCAAATACTAATTGACTATAAAAGTGTGGATTTATTTCTGGGCTCTCTATTCTGTTCCATTAATCTATGTATCTGTTTCTATATCAGTACCAGGCTGTTTTGATTACTATGGCCTGCTAGTATAGTGTATTAGATAGTGTGATTCCTCCAGCTTTGTTCTTCTTTCTCAGGATCACTGTTGATATGTAGGGCCTTTTGTGGTTCCATATAAATTTTTAAAATATTTGTTCTAGTTCTGTGAAGTACATCATTGGAATATTGATAGGAATTGCATTGACTCTATGGATTGCTTTGGGTAGTATGAACATTTTAATGACATTAATTTGTCCTATCCATGAACATGGTATGTGCTTCCACTTATTTGTATCTTCTTCAATTTCTTTCTTCAGTGTCTTAAAATTTTTCGAGTACAGGTCTTTTACATCCTTGGTTAGGTTTATTCCTAGGTATTTTATTCTTTTTGAAGCAATTGTGAATGTTTTCTTAATTTCCATTTCTGTTAGTTTGTTACTGACATATAAAAATGCAACTGATTTCTGAATATTAATTTTGTATCCTGTTCCTTTGCTGAATTCATTTATCAGTTGTAGTAGTTTCTTGGTGGAATCTTTGGGGTTCTCTATGTACAGTATCATGTCATCTCCAAATAAAGGCAGTTTTACTTCTTTCTTTCCAATTTGGATGCCTTTTATTTCTTCTTATCTGATTGCCGTGGCTAGGACTTCCAGTACTATGTTGAAAAAGAGAGGTAAAAGTGGACATCCCTGTCTTGTTCCAGATCTTAAGGGGAATGCTTGTAGTTTTTGCCCATTGAGTGTGATGCTGGCAGTGGTTTTGTCATATATGGCCTTTATTATGTTTAGGTATGTTCTCTGTATTCTCACTTTGCTGATAGTTTTCATCATAAATGGGTGCTGGATTTTATCAAAAGCCTTTTCTGCATCTATTGATATAATCATGTGGTTTTCATCCTTCCTTGTTTCTGTGGTAAATCACATTTATTGATTTGCAAATATTGTACCATCCTTGAGTTCCCAGAATAAACCCTATTTGATTATAGTGTATGGTTTTTTTTTTATGCATTGCTGTATTTGGTTTGCTAATATTTTATTGAGGATTTTAGCATCTATGTTCATCAGTGATATTGGCCTACAATTTTCTTTCTTTGCGGTGTCTTTATCTGGTTTTGGTATTAGGATAATGTTGGTCTTGTAAAATGAGTTTGGAAGCCTTCCCTCCTCTTGGATTTTATGAACTACTTTGAGAAGGGGAGGTGTTAGTTCTCAAAATGTTTGGTAAAATTCACCTGAGAAGCCATCTGGTCCAGGGCTTTTACTTGTTGGGAGTTTTTTAATTACTGCTTTAATTTCATTAGGTGTAATCTGTCTATTTGGATTCACTGATTCTTCCTGATTTATATTTGGAAGATTGTATGTTTCTAGAAATTTATCCATTTTGGCCAGGTTGTCCAGTTTGTTGGCATATAATTGTTCACAATATTTTCTTACAATCCTTTGTATTTCTTTGGTGCCAGCTATTTCTCCTCTTTCAATTCTAATTTTATTTATTTGAGTCCTTTCTCTTTTTTTCTTGAAGAGTCTGGTTAATGGTTTGTCAATCTTTTTTATCTTTTCAAAGAACCAGTCGTGAATTCATTGATCTTTTGTATCATTTTTTTAGACACTATTTCATTTATTTTTGCTCTAATCTTAGTTATTTCCTTCCCTCTACTCACATTGGACTTTGTTTGTTGTTCCTTTTCAAGTTCCTTTAAGTGTGAAGTTAGATTGTTTACTTGAGCTTTTTCTTGTTTTTTTTTTAGATAGGCCTGTAATGCTATGAATTTCCCTCTTACGATTGCTTTCCTAGTGTCCCACAGATTTTGGATTGTTGTTTCCTCCTTTTCATTTGTTTCAAGGTATCTTTTGATTTCCTCCTTGATCTCGTTGTTGACCCATTCATTGTTTAATAACATGTTACTTAGCTTCCATGTCTTTGCATGTTTTTCAGTGTTCTTTTTGTGGTTGATTTCTAGTTTCATAGCATTGTGGTCAGAGAAGATGCTTGACATGATTTCAATCTTTTTAAATTTATTCAGACTTGTGTTGTGTCTTAGCATGTGGCTATCATAGATAAACATCCCATGTGCACTTGACAAGTATGTATATTCTGCTGCTTTGGGTTGAAATGCTCTGAAGATATCAATTAAATCCATTTAATTTAGTGTGTCATTTAAGGCTGCCGTCTCTTTGTTGATTTTCTACCTGGAAGTTCTATCCACTGAAGTCAATGGGATGTTAAAAATCCCCAACTATGACTGTATTTCCATTGATCTCTCCTCTTATGTCCGTCAAGATTTGCTTTACATATTTAGGTGCACTTGTGTTGGGTACGTAAATGTTTACTAGAGCTACATCCTCTTGTTGGATTGTTCCCTTTATCTTATGCAATGTTCTTTGTCTCTTATTATAGCCTTGGTTTTAAAGTCTATTTTCTCAGATGTAAATACTACCACTCAAGCTTTTTTTCTTTTCCACTTGCATGAAATATCTTTTCCCAACCCTACACTTTTAGTCTGTGTGTATCTTTTGATCTGAGATGGGTCTCTTGGAGGCAGCATATACATGGGTCTTGTTTTCTTATCCATTCAGCTACCCTGTCTTGGTTGGAGCATTTCAGGCATTTACATTTAAAGTGATTACTGATAGGTATGTATGTAGTACCATTTTGTTGTTAGGCTATTTTCCTGTTTTTTTTTTTTTTTCTTTCTTTTTTCCTTTTCTTCTTCTTAAAGCAAGCCTTTTAACATTTGTTCCAGTATTGGTTTGATGTTAACAAACTCCTTTAGCTTTTTCTTGTCTGGGAAGCTCCTTATTTCTCCTGCGAGTTTCAGTGATAGCATTGTTAGGTAAAGTAGCCTTGGTTGTATGTCCTTGTTTTTAATCACCTTGAATTTTTCATGCTGCTCCCTTCTGGCCTGAAATGTTTCTGATGAGTAATCAGAGGACAATCTAATTGGTGCTCCCTTGTGAGTAGCTACCTGCTTTTTTCTTGTGGCTGTTAGGGTTCTTTCCTTATCTTTAAACCTTGTCATTTTAATTATGTTGTATCTTGGTGTAGGCCTCTTTGGGTTCAACTCTTTGGGACTCTGAGCTTCCTGGTCTTGTGTGACTTTTTCCTTAACCAGATTAGGGAAGTTTTCAGTTATTATTTCTTCAAATAGGTTCTCAATCCCTTGCTCACTTTCTTCTTCTGGTATTCCCACGATGCAGATGTTGTTATGCTTCATGGTGTCCAAGGTGTTTCTTAAGCTCTCCTCTTTTTTTTAAAGTTATTTTTTCTTTTTGCTGCTCTGCCTGATTGTTTTTTTCTACCTTGTCTTCCAAAACTCTCATTCAATCCTCTGCTTCATCTAACCTACTGTTTATTCCCTCCAGTGTATTATTTATCTCAGATATTGCATTCTTTATTTCTGACTGATGCTTTTTTATGGTTTCTATGTCTTTTTTCATGCTGTTGAGTAACCTTATAATCATTACTCTAATTGCTCTATCTGATAAATTGCTTACTTCCTCCATTTCATCTAGTTCTGGAAAATTCTCTTGTTCTTTCATTTGGGGTCTATTTCTCTGTCTTCCCATTTTGGCTGTTTCTTTGTATTTTCTACTTTAGATGATAAACTAAGCAGCTGTTAATCAAATCAGTTGTTAATCTAATCTGTCTGTAATCAGCAGCCAGGCTTAAGCACCACAGGGCAAGGCTATTGCTTCCCCTTAGGCTGATGCCATTCAGAGAGGAGTGCTCTGCCTGAGAGAGAAGGCTCCTGCAGTATGAGAGATGACTCAGCACATGTATCCTGGCAGCTCTTCCCTCAGTTCTCTCCCCAGAGCCACCAACCCCAGACTCTCCTCCATCATCTTTAGTCCATTCTTCCCTCCTTTTGCCGGCACCCAGGATAAGTGGCGGCAAAGAAATTTTGTGCTTTGGTCCTTTAAAAGGCTCTCTGTATCTCCAGCTGTCCTCCCTGGCTGACAGAACCCCTACTGCTTTTCACAGCTAGATATTATCTGGGTTCCTTTCCAGCTCTGGTGGTGTAGGCTGGGGAGGCCAGCTTGGGGTTTAGATCCCACACTTCTCAGGGGGAACCCTTCAGCTGCTAAAATATCCCTCCTGCACTTCAGCTGCCACCTGTGGGAGCCCAGCCAACCCTCTCACATCTCCTCTGTTCTCCCTACCAGTCACATTTCACTGAAGTGTTTTCTTCTCTCTGTCCGTGGTTGTAAGGCTTCTCTCCAGCTAGTGTTCAGGTGGTTAGTCAAGATGATTTCTCTACAATTTAGTTGTAATTCCAGATTAGTCCTGGGAAAAAAGTTAGTGTAGCTTTCACTTACCCCTCCATCATCTTGGATCTCCAGAACTGAATTTTTACACATAGAAATATTATAATAAAGATAGAACAATAATATAGTCTAATTTCCTGCCATTACACAGGTATAATAGAAAATACAGTATTTGCATGCTTATAATTTATATACATTTCCTGTTTAATCATAATTTAAAGAACAGATGCTGCTCTGGGATAAATTTTCATTTTTACCTGGGAAATCTTGTTCTCTAATCAATTGATGAAAATATGGCAAACATTTTGAACTCTTTTCTGAAGAATAATATTCTACAAATAACACTAATATTCAACATATTACTTCTAGTAAATACTCTTTAATAACACTTTGTAAAAATTCCCCATTAGATGGTTTACTCATCATCTTTTGAGATAATTAATATAAATGTTGAAGTGATATGGAATTTGATGATGGTGGCAACTGAGAGTTCATTTGTG
>VMDR010025907.1:0-14263 GCA_007922815.1 Macrotus californicus
GCATGGTATTAAATAATGAGTGGGTTAAGAATGAGATCAAGGAAGAAATCAGAAAGGTAATGGAAACAAAAGAAAATAAGCACAGTCAAAAACCTCTGGGATACAACAAAGAGAGTCCTAAATGGGAACTTCATAACAATATAAACCTACCTAAGTAAGATAGAAACATTTTAAATGAACAACCTAACCCTAAATCTATAAGAACAGAAAGAACAACGACAAAGAAAGCCAAGAGTCAGTACAAGGAAGGAATTAATATCAAAGCAGAATTAAATAACATAGAGACCAAAACAACAATTCAAAGGATCAATATATACAGGAGTTGGACTTTTGAGAAGATAAACAAAATCGACAAGCCTTGAAGCAGATCCATCAAGAAAAAAAAAAAGAGAGAACACAAATAAATAAAATCAGAAGCAAAAGGGAAGAGACTGCAACTGATACAACAGAAATAAAAAGGATTGTAAGAAATGACTACGAACAACTATATGACAAGAAATTTGAAAACCTAGTGAAATGGACAAATTTCTGGAAGAATAGACTTCCAAAACTGAATTGAGAAGAAGCAGAAAGCCTGAAGAGACTGAATAGAGCTGGTGAAATCAAAGCAGTAATCAAAATACTCCCAGGACACAAAAGCCCTGACTGGAGAGTTTCAGAGGATAAATTTGCAAAACATTAAAGGAACAGATAACCCCTATCTTTCTCAGACTGTTCCAAAAAACACAAGAAGAGGGAAGACTCCCAAACCCTTTTTATGAGGCCAGCATAATCCCAATCCCAACACCAGATAAAGACACAAAGAAAGAAAGAAAACTTCAGGCCAATATCACTGATGAACATAGACGCTAAAATCCTTGACAAAATATTGCCAAACTGCATCCAGCAATACATTAAAAAGATCATACAACAAGATCAAGTGGGATTCATCCCAGGGATTCAAGGAAGGTACAATATTTGAAAATCAACAGAAGAAATACTTCACAAAAACAAAAGGAAAGTCAAAAATTACATGATCAAATAAATAACTGTGAAAAAAGCATCTGATAAGGTACAGCACCCATTTATGATAAAAACACTCAGCAAAGTGGGATTAGAGGAAGCGTACCTCAACATAATAAAGGCCATATATGAGAAACCTATAGCCAACATCATACTCAACGGACAAAAACTAAAAGCTTTCCCACTAAGATCAGGAACAAGACAAGGACATCTGTTTTCACCACTTCTGTGCAACATAACATTGGAAGTCATAGCCACCGCAATCAAACAACAAAAAGAAGTAAAAGGCATCCAAATTGGAAAGGATGAAGTTAAATTATCACTGTTTGCAGATGATATAACAGTGTACCTAGAAAACTCTATAGACTCCACCTAAAAACTACTCGACGACCTAAGAGTGAATTTGGTAAAACAGTGGATACAAAGTCAATATTCAGAAATCAAAGACATTTTTATATACCAACAATGAAATATCAGAATAAGATATCAGGGGATAAATCCCATTTCCTATAGCAACAAGAGAAATAAAGTACCTAGGAATAAACTTGACCAAGGAGGTAAAAGATCTGTAGTCACAAAACTATAACACTAAAGAAAGAAATTAAGGAAGAAACAAATAAATGGAACCATATACTGTATTCATGGATTGGAAGAATTATCATCAAAATGTCTATGCTATGCAAATCAAGTTATATATTCAAATCAATCTTATTTAAAAAACTAATGACATATTTCATAGATATAGAACAATAATTTCAAAAATGTGTATGGAACCACAAACAACCCTGAATAGCCTCAGCAATTTTTGAGAAAAAAGAACAAAGGAGGAGAGATTACAATACCTGATATCAAATTATATTACAAGGCCCTGGTAATCAAAACAGTGTGGTACTGACATAGAACATACACCTAGTTCAATAGGACAGATTGGAGAGCCCCAAAATAAACACAAGTCTCTTTGGTCAATTAATATTTGACAAAAGCATAAAATGGAGTAAAAATGCCCTCTTCAACAAATGGTGTTGGGAATTCTGGACAGCTACATGCAAAAAATTGAAACTCGACCGCCAACTTACACTATACACAAAAATGAACTCAAGATCGATAAAAGACTTAAGTATAAGTTGCAACACCATAAAAAACCTAGAGAGGAACATACACAGGAAAATCTCAGGTATTCCATGAACAATATTTTCACTGATATGTCCCCTAGAGCAAGGGATATAAAGGAAAGAATAAACAAATGGGACTTCTTCATAATTAAAATCATCTTCATGGCTAAAGAAAACATGAGCAAACTGAAAAGGGAACCAACCTTATGGGAAAATATATTTTCAAATGATACCTAGGACAAGAGTTTGATCTTCAAGATGTACAAAGAACTCTCATGACTCTACTCCAGGAAGACAACCCAATGAAAAAATGGGCAGAGGACCTGAACAGACACCTCTCCAAAGAGGACATACAAAGGGTCCAGAGACATATGAAAGGATGCTCAGTATCACTTGCCATCAGAGAGATGCAAATTAAAGTCACTATGAGATACCACTTCACACCAGTGAGAATAGCCATCATAAACAAGTCAACAAATAACAAGTGCTGGAGAGTTTGTGGAGAAAAGTGAACTCTAGTACACTGTTGGTGGTAATGCAGATAGGTGCATCCTCTGTGGAAACAGGAAGGAATTTCCTCAGAAAACTAGAAATCGAACTGCCTTTCACCTGGCAATTCCACTGGTGGGATTATACCCTAAGAATTCTTAAACAACAATTCAAAAGAACCCATGCACCCCAATGTTCATGGCAGCACAATTTACAATAGCCAAGTGTTGGAAACAGCCTAAGTGCCCATTAGTAAATTGGTGGATGAAAAAACTATGACACATTTACACAATGGGATACTACACAACAGACTGAAAGGAACTCCTACCCTTCCTGATGGCATGGGTGGAACTGCAGTGCATTATGCCAAATAAATTAAGCCAGGTTGTGAAAGACATATGTCATATGATCTTACCTATTAGTGGAATTTAATCAATAAAACAAACATTTGGGGAAAATAGAATTAGATACTTGGAATTAATGAACAATCTGAAAGTAACCAGAAGGGAGGGTGAGAAGTATAATGGAACAAAGAAGGGAAAGAGTCATCACAGAACATGTATTCAGGATGAATGGACAAAGACAACAGGTCAGGTGGGGAGGATTGAATATGAGAGGTGGGAGTAGGTAGGGTGTGGGATAAGAATTGGGGGGAAAATGAGGAAACTATAATGTCACAAAAATTAAAAAAGAAAAAATATTAAAATACAAAAAAGAACCCATGGACAAAGACAATGGGGGACAGGGAGTAGCATTGAATGTGGGACGTCAGGTGAGTAGGGCAGAGGAGAGTATTGGTGGGGAATTTGGGACAACTGTTATTGCACTACAATAAAAAGTAAGGAAAAATGAAAAGTACAAAATCATAATGGTACATATAAAAGGTTTTTTTGGTTGCTAAGATGCTTGTTCTCCTCAGACCCTTCCTTGTCTAGTATTATGTTTTCTGTTTCTATTGGTGTTACCAATTTAATACTGTTACTTCTGTTCCTAATATGTAAATGTTATACTAGATGCAGAAAAACAAAATTTATGACACACAGCAAAAAGAGTCAGAATATTGTAGCTCAAAAATTAGAAATAATCCAGAATTTTTTTGAATGAGGACATAAGGATCTGACTACCTCCCATTCTGACTGCCTTTTTGAATAATAAAAATTTGACTTAAAAGCCACCTATGGTCATGATTTTGCCCCGTTCCCAGTGGTCTGCCATTTTCGGCAACACAAATGCTGACTTTGAGACTTCCTACAAATGATCCTTCCTAGCACCATGGGACCTGATTATCCAACAAAATGGTTGGTCGTCAAGCATCCTTTGGGTTGATTTATAACTAAATGGGAGACATGTGAAAGAAAAGGATCCACATTTTAACCTGACAAGCTCAGAGCATGCCTGTAAAGCAGCCTTACAGAAACTCAGAGACCTAAAATAACCACCAAGAATGGCCTAAAATTCAAACTTAATAACTAAAAGAAGTTCATGGCAAGTAGTCATGTCATAGGCCAATATTTTTCCCTAATAAAGGCCAATCTTCACTTTAACTGAGCCTGTCTATTGTCTTTTTTCATCTATGATAACATACCTTTCAAATGTCAAGGTAACTCCCCTTTCTCCCAAATCTCTTGGGCAAAAGCTGACTACAAATCCCCTCATTGTTATTATCATATTAATTGACTGTTAACTATCCCTTATCCACGTAGGTTAAAGTGTGTGCCCATCATTTTACCTTTGATACAATCCCAGTGGTTTCCCTGCTGTCGTTTCTCCTGCCTCCCCTAATTTATCACCAATGGACTATAGGTAACCTCTTTATGGCTCCTCTTTTGATTCTAATGTATAAAATAAGGTGCTAAACTGCCATTCTCTGGAGCATTTCTCAACCCATTGAGATATTGTTTCCCAGCAGTTGTGGTCAGTTTGGCTGAAATAAATATACTGAAAATTCTCTCCAAAAAAATAAAACTTTATTAAGTCTTTTTGTTTAGCCAAGGTTGAATTTCTCCAGGCTTACTCACTTCTAGGATGTCTGAAGCTTGGGAGAGTTGTGGACCAATGGACTGACAAATTCAACATTCATTCTGATGGGGGACTCAAATGTTGGAAAAATGTAATTCCAGGTAGTATAGCTAGTAACTTAGTAATCAATGTATGTAAAATGCTACTGTTTCTGGAACTGAAGGAATGGTCCACCTTGACTCCAGGAGACCATAAACAGTTCCTCTTTTGTGCTTAAGAGGACTGCAAGCAATAAAGTTTGTATCTGAGCCATTGTACTCCAGGGTAAGTTGCCCACAGCCCAGGACACAGATAAATACCACCACCAAGGACATAGTTGAATGAATGCTGCAGCTTTTACTTGATTAACTTTTTCCCTGAATTCCAAAACCCTTAACTACACCTTCGTTCTCCTTATAAAAATTGTCAGTTTAAAATAGAATTTAAGCCCTGGCTGGTGTGATTCAGTGGATTGAATGTTGGTCTATGAACCAAAGGGTGGCCAGTTTGATTCCCAGTCAGGGCACATGCCTGTTTTGTGGGACAGGTCCCCATTTGGGGGGTTGCAGGAGGCTAAGAGTTGATGTATCTCTCATACATCATTGTTTCTTTCCCTGTCTTTCTCCCTCCCATCTGTCTCTCTGCAAATGAATGCAGAAAATCATTTTTAAAAATAGAATTAAAAATGGTCTGTTAGGGTACATAACGCTCTGTCTTCCCAGAATGCTGGCCACCTCAATAAAGTGCCCTTGAAAATTCAAACCCTCTTTCTGCATATTGGTTTTGGTAGTGACAGGCAGCACAAATGCTGGCTTTTCCATTTCATATTCTGGTGAACCCTTTCTGGAACAGATTTTGAGGCTTTCTAATAATCCAGGAAAGTTGGCAGGGAGCCACATGGGCTGTTTGGACTGAGGGGCCCCGGGGTGAAGAATTGGAGACTCCCAAGCAGCCACCAAGTGATTTCACTTGGGGACTCTCCCTCTATTACTCTCTGCACCTCCCACCATCTTCACTTTTTGATCATATCACTGTTTTCTGGTTCAGGTCACAATCCCAGTTACAACTTAGATGCTCAGAAATTAAGGTGCCTTCTGGTTTACAGAGCTCCTTCTGGTAAAAAAAAAAAAAAAAAAGTGTTTTCTGGTTTAATTAAGGTCTCTTCTGTTTTGTTGTTGTTGTTGTTGTTTTGTTTTTTTGATATTACAGAGCTCTCTTTGGTAGAATGACAGGATAAGCCTCCAATCCAGAAAACAGCACCTTGGTGCAAGATTTGACTGATTGGTCAACCTATGCTTATAAACCTATGACTAAAAAGAAAGTAGTTTTTATAGTAATACTATTTGGCTTATGTATTGTATAATCTAGACTCAGGAGAGTGCTTGCCACTGAATGGTCTTTATACTACTGTATTATACTGCAATTAGAGTTGTTTTGCCAAAGATCAGGGAAGTAGGATAAAATGCAATACCTAGAAACTTTCATGAGCTTACATAGTAAGGATGCAGGATTTAAAAGAAATAGATTGATGGTACACAGACAAGGAAATTTGCCTATGAAAGATAGAAGAAGCTCTGAAGAGAGGGTCCAGGAAGATCTAAATATTATGGCTGCTGCACACATGGTCTGGGTTCCCACAGGCCCTCCAGCCTTGGGACATCTTCCCCCTTAATCAGCTGTGGGGACTGGGGAAACTGGGCCTGAACTTTTCTAGAGCCTAGAAATAAACCCAAGTCTCCATGATTCATTAATATTAAACAAAGGGGGCATAAGCAAAAAATGGAGTAAAAATAGCCTCATCAACAAATGGTGTTGGGAGATCTGGACAGCCACATGTAAAAAAGATAAAAAAAATGAGACTCGACCACCAACTTACACCACACACAAAAATAAACTCAAGGTGGATACAAGACTTAAATATAAGTCGCAACATCATAAAAGTTCTAGAGGAGAACTTAGGCAGGAAAATCTCAGATATTTCATACAACAATATTTTCATTGATATATCCCCTAGAGCGAGGGACATAAAGGAAGGAATAAACAAATGGGACTTCATCAAAATAAAAAGCTTCTGCATGGCTAAAGAAAGCAAGAGAAAAATAAAAAAGGGAACCAACCTTATTGGAAAATATATTTGCAAATGACACCTCAGACAAGGGTTTGATCTCCAAAATATATAAAAAACTGACATGACTCCACTCTGGGAAGACAAACCACACAATAAAAAAACAGGCAAAGGACCTGAATAGACACCTCTCCAAAGAGGATATACAAAGGGTCCAGAGACATATGAAAGGATGCTCAGGGTCACTAGCCATCAAAGAGATGCAAATTAAAACCACAATGAGATACCACTTCACATGAGTCAGAATGGCCATCATAACCAAATCAACAAGCAACAAGTGCTGACTTGGTTGTGGAGAAAAATGAAACCTATTGCTAGGAATGCAGACTGATGCAGCCACTGTGAAAAACAGTATGGAATTTCCTCAGACCACTAAAAATGGCTGAAGTTTATTCAAGTAGAATTGATTTACAGGACCAACCTTTACAAGAGGCAGATTGCACTCTTGTAAAGCACTCTGGTATCAGATGGAAGCAGTTATACAGGCAAAGGGAACAAGAAGTCTGGTTATGCAGTTGTGACTCTTGAGACCTTGAATGAGTAGTGGAGGACAATGCCTTGCACCAGGAACCTCTTCTTAGAAAGCTAAACTGATTGTATTGATAAGGGCACTGGAATTGTTGCATGAAAAGAGAGTGAATGTGTATACCAACCCAAAGCATTTGTTCCTAATTTTTCATACACATGGTTCAATCTGGAAGGAAAGAGGACTACTAACCTCCAACAAAAGAGAGATTAAACATGCAACAGAAATTTTAGAATGGTTAGAAGCTGTCCAGGTACTTTTAGAGGTGGCAGTTACACACTTCCCTGGGCATCATAGAAAAGACACTGAAGTGGCTAGAGGAAACTATCTGGCTGATCAAGCAGCAAAAGAACTTGCTAAAGGAACAGTTATAATGCCTTAGGTACCTGTTCTATTCTTGTCACAATTTGACTCTGAATATTCATCTGCAGACTTAGAAAAAAATTAAATTTGCAGTTTGAGGAGAAGGTGCTGATAGTGGTTGGATAAAGAATAAGAAAGTAGTTATACTGCTTCTTGAACATTCATGAGTAGAGCCAGTCATGAAAAATTTGAATAAGACCACTCACTATAGAAGACTCTCATTAACCACCTATATTAAACTGTAGCTCACAGGTCTTGGAATTTGTAAAGCAATGTGAAAAGTAAATACTAGATCTGTTGTATGCCAGAACAAGCCTAAGACAGATCCTCATTAAAGGAAAGAAGAAAAGTAATACCAAGGGCAGTGCCCATTTGAGGGCTGGCAAACAGATTTTACCCAGATTCCAAGAGTTCAAGCATGGACATATTTGTTAACACTTTTTCAGGGTGGGTGGAAACCTTTCCTACTAGAACTGGAAATCCTTGGAGGTAGTGAAAGCCTTACTGAAGGAAATAATTTCTCCCTTTGGCCTCTCAGGCAGCATACAGGGTAAAAAATAGTCTGCTTTTGTTTAAGAAATTACACAGAAGGTAGGTCAATTTTCAGAAATCAAGTGGAAACTCCATGGGGCATGGAGATCTCAGGTTTCTGATAAGGTAGAGAAGATGAGTCACACCTTCAAGGAAAATATAGCCAAACTGTGTCAAGAAGCTCATCTCCATTGAGATTAAACTTTACCTATTGCCCTGCTCAGGATAAGGGTGGCTTTCAATTGAGTCCTTCTGAAATTGTGTATGGGGTAACAATGTCAGGCTACGATTTGTCTATGAGATATGTATATAGGTCAAGAAGTGAAGGTAAAGAAACATGTATATTTAAGTCAGACCTTAACTGTAATGAATGACCTTGCTTGTGTTAGATACCTCTCTCCTATAAGTTCACTACATTCTTTTGACAATAAAGACACGGTTCTACTCAAGACCTGGTAGACAGTATCTCCAGAGAGCCCACCAGAAGAAAAGTTGACTAAACCTTGGGACATAGTCCTCACCACCCAACCATGGTCAAATCAGCTGAAATAAAATCTTGGTATTATCACAACTGAGTAAAGAAAGTGCCAGAGGAGTAATGGACCACCAAACATAAAGAAGATTTGAATGTCATTTTTTGAAAACAATGAAATGTTCTTTTTATTACTTCTTGTTTAACCCCATGTTATGGAAAACTTATCCCTTTCAAATGAGATGAAAATATTTGGTTTATTTAGAGTTCTGGCCAAGATGGAGGCATAGGAAGATCCACTTCACCCCATCGCACAACCAAAAGAAGGAAACAACCAATTTAAATACAAAATCAACCAGAACTGCCAGAAAACTGAACTGTGTGGAAGTATAACATCCAAAGAGTTAAAGAAGAAATATTCATCCAGACCGGTAATAGAGTTGGAGGCAGGCAGCGGGGGCAGAGAGGACACACAGCAAGGCAGTGGCTGGTGGACCAGGTGGGCAAGTCAGGAGCTGCCAGACCAGGTGGTCCCACATTTACATGTGGATAAACTGGGAGGAACAAGTGTGGACCAAGACAGACTGCACAACCCAGGGTTCTAGTGCAGGGAAAATAAAGGCTCAGAACCTCTGGCTGTAAAGACCTATGGTGATGTGGATTCCACCCTGCAGGGTCTGTGTGTTGTGGATGTTTGTGTTATGGCTGCGACAAATGACAAATTCACATGGACTACAGAAGTCCTGTGGAGAAAAAGGGACAGCATGGCCACTCTCTAAGTGAGAGAGAGGTCCCCAACCCCTGCCTGGGCAGGCTTTTATTGGTATTCTACATTACATCAAGGACTGTCCTCATTTACTATGCACAGGTTCACCTTAGGTGGTTACCTTTTATAGATAACAAAGGAAAGAATGTTGCTAATTACTTCAAAGAAAAAGGACATTTGCAAGTGTAAAGGGGAAAAGTGATTGAACTGGTTACACTCCATACTTGGGAAGTTTAGCACAGATTCCAGTAAACCTTTGCTGCCTCAATTCAGTGTGAGGGAGTTTTAGCAAAAGCAAGCCTCAAAGTGGCCTAGGTACAATACAGGCCTGATTCCCCATGGGAGAACTGATCTGTGGATTTGGCTTCCTGTGTGCTGACATGCTCCCTACTGGCTTTCCAAGTCAGAGGCTGGGTTACATTCGCTATGCCATGTGGATCAGTTCCCTGTACTATCAGGGTTGTGGCAGTGGAAGAAACTACACACCAAGTGGAAGTACACACCAAGGCACATCATAATTAAATTTCCAAATATTAAAGATAAGGAGAGATTCTTAAAAACAGCAAAAGAAAAGGAGACAGTTACCTACAAAGGAGTTCCATGAGACTACGCTGATTTCTCAAAAGAAAACTTACAGGCAAGAAGGAGCTGGAAAGCAGTATTCAAAGTCATAAAAAGCAAGAACTGACATCCAAGATTATTCTATCCAGCAAATCTATCATTTAGAATGGAAGGGCAGATACAGCGCTTCCCAGGTAAGGTAAAGTTAAAGGAGTTCATCATCACCAAGCCCTTATTATATGAAATGTTAACAGGACTTACCTAAGAAAAAGAAAATGATCAAAAATATGGACAGTAAAATGACAACAAATTCACAACTATCGGCAACTGAACCCAAAAACAAACAAACAAACAAAAAAAAAAAACCTAATCAAACAACTAGAACAGGAACAGAAAAATAAACTAAGCAAACAACTAGAACAGGAACAGAATCACAGAAATGGAGATCACAAGAAGGGAGATCAGTGGGGAAGGGGAAAAGGGGAAGGTAGAGGGATTAAATGCGGGGGAAGGTACAGGGATTAAAAAGCATAATCGGTAGGTACAAAATAGACAGGGGAGACTTCAATGATGGCAGTGAGGTAGGTGGGAGAGGAGTCCACTTCCCGTGTGCACAAGTGGGACACCTAGCTGATCTTCTGAGGAACAGAGACAACAGCCAATGGAATCCCAGCAAATATAAAGTTTGGAGACCAAAATTGTAGAGAACATTGAAAAACTGACATTGAGGAGATTGCTTTGGGATGATAAGGTCCTGGGGACCAGTGGGGGACCAGGGTTGCTGCAGCCCCAGGCCCAGTGCCTGCCAGGCCTTCCACAGGATTCTTGGAAGAGAGCCAGGTCAACAGCTCCCTCCCCTGCAAAACAGGGAGGATAGAGTGGCAGCAGGTTGGACCTGGATCTTGAGGTCGCTAGGGGGAATAGGAATGAAGTGGCAGATGCACAGGGATAGTGTTCACCTGCCAGACTGTGGACACCACCTGAGTCATTGCTGGAGAAATTGGGAAGCCAGGTGACACCTGGCTAAGAGAGAAGAGTTGGGCCATGGCAGACCCTGACCAGAAAGTGTCCAGTCTGGTTGGAAGGTTGGGCTGTGTCAGGGGCCGGCAGGCTTCAACAGGAGGATTTTGTTCAAGAAAAGGGTTCTCAGTGGCTGTTTGGGGAACTCTCCCATGGAAGCTGCCACAGCCACCCCACTGAAGCCGCTGTAGCCCCAACCTCGGTCACAACCACTTCAATACCCTCAGCCAAGCTCCTGCCTCAGCCATGCCTCTGTCCCCGACCTCAGCAGTGGCGCCCCAGCCCAGTGTGGCCAGACTCCATCACTAAGAGGAAGGAGGAGGCGCCCCCACACCCCCTGCCCCACAGAGAAGAGCAGCAGGGCTCAGGGAGTTAGCAATCTCCAGAAAGACTTAACTCAGGGGAGGTCTGAACTACCCTGAAGAGACTTTGAGAGTGCCTAGCACCTAGGACAGCAAAGAGTGAGAAGGTGATGTGTGAGTTGCCTCTAATTGGTGCACGTCAAGGACAGCACAACTGGCAGGTTGAAGGCACCAGCCAGGCACAGAAGGGCACTGGGGGCCCAGATGTGAACTCAGGAACTGGGCTAGAGGCTGGGCAACTGAAGAGTACAGCCCAAACCTGGCCTCCATTCTCCAAAACCATAGGAAGTGAGAAAAGAGAAACCCAACCACCCTCAGCCTGCCATGGCCAGGAAAACCACCAGAATTCACTTGGCCAGTTTAAAGCCAGGAGGAGGCTTTTCTTTCATTATTTTTTCCTTTTTTTCCCCCACAAGTGAGACAATTAAGACCTGGAGCTGTGAAAGGACCAGAGTCAGACCCAAAGAGGGATCACAAGAATAATCTGAACAATTGAGAAACTGAGAAAAATTTCACTTTGCTATTTCATAAAATTTGCATGTTATTGGTTCTTTATATTATATTATTTTTCATTATTCTTACACTTTTTATTTTATTAGTATTTTTTATTTCTCTTCTTTCTGTTTAGTTTTCTTCACTTTATTTGTTGGTTTAATTACATTGTTTGGTTTTCCTTGTTCTCTCTTTCATAGTATATTTTTAATTTTCTTTCTCTCACTTCACTAGTGTTCCAATAGCACACTAGTCTAGGTCCTGTATTTCCTATTCTTGTTATTCAGATAACATAGATTCTGTCATATGATTGTTTTTCCAGTATTATTGTAAATAATTGTTGTTCCATACAATTGTGAATACTACACAGCATCCCTACTGGAGCTTAGCCGATTTCACTGTCTTCTGGAACTTTATTACTGTTCTGGTTAACTCTACTCTCAAGCACACTACACCTATTTTCTACCCTTTACTCTCACTATATCTCATCATTTAACCTTGCACAAGCACTCTGTTTTCTGGATTCATTTCACAATCCTCCACCCCTCTAACAAGAGTCTTATCTCTCTTTCACCTTTTATAAAAAGTGGCTAATTGGGTGAAATATCATGGTTAATACTATACTTATCCAAAGGATCTCCTACCTTTTCTCTACTTGTTGGTACTTTAAATCCCATAGATTACTCTCCTACTGTCTTAACCCACTTTGCCTATCCCCTCCAACTGATCACATAAAAGAGTAGGTGGGAGCTGTGAACATCAGTATACATGCTGGAGGAGAGAACCCACCAACAAAGGAACTACCAACAGATAATAACAGAAGAAGGTGAAGGAATAAGGAGAAGCCACATTAACCTTCACCCAGGACCAATCTGGAATTACAATTAAACGATAGAGAAATTACCCAGAATAACCAACTGAACTATAGAGAGAGAAGACTCAAAACCTTGGAAAGACAGAAGAACCAGCTTCAACACAACCTGTCCACAACTGCACAATAGCTTACAAGATGTGGTGGGTGGAGTGACTCTCAGTTAACCAGCTGGAGGGAACAATTCACCAAACAAAGACCCAACAACAATCAAAACCCAGACATACAGAGAAACAACCTAAATAACAGCCCAAGAGCAGCAAGTTCAAGAGATCAAGGAGAATACATCACTGAATCTCACTAGTACCTACCATAGAAGTTCACACCATAAACCCAGGGAGTCAAAACAGATCAATTTACAAATCAGAGGCTAACAAGAAGAGTCTCACAAACAATAGGAAGATAAAGAAACAAACCACAAATGAAAGGAAAGGAGGAAGCTTCAGAAAGAATGCTAAATGAAACAGAGGCAAGTCAACTATCAGATACTGAGTTCAAAGCAATGGTTATGAGGAAGCACAATGAGCTCACAGAGAATTACCAAAATCTACAGGAAAAATATAATGAATTAACTGCAAACTATATCAACATGAAAAAGGAAATAGAAACTATCAAAAAGTAACAAGAGGAAATGTAGAATGCAACTTCTCAATTAAAGAACACAGTAGAAGGAATCAAGAGCAGGCCTGATGAAGCAGAGGATCAAATCAGCAAGCTGGAGGACAAGGTAGGAAAAAACACCCAGAAAGAGTAAGAAAAGGAAAAGAGACTCAGAAAGAATAAAAGGTGTTAAGGGAACAGCAGGACAACATGAAATGCAATAATATTCATATAATAGGGATACCAGAAAAAGAAGATGACCAAGTGAGTCAAAACCTGTTTGAAAAAGCAATGATGGAAAACTTCCCTAATTTGATGAGAGAAAAAGTCACACAAACCCAGGAAACACAAAGTCCCAATCAGGAGGAACCCAAAAAGGCCCACTTCAAGACACATCATAATTAAAATGGCACAGAGACAAAGAGAGAATCTTGAAGGCACCAAGGGAGGAATAGGAAATAATGTACAAGGGATCCCTGATAATGTTAGCAGCTGACTTCTCAATGTAAATGCTCCAAGCCAGAAGAGAATGGAAAGGAATATTCCAAGTAATGAAAAACAAAGGCCTACAAACAAGACTACTCTATCCATCAAGGCTCTCAGTTAAAAGGGAAAGCCAGATAAGAAGTTTCTCAAAAAAAAGAAGCCTCAAAGAATACACCTCTTCCAAATCATCACTGCAAGAGATGCTAAAGGGTCTGCTCTAAAAAAAGGAAAAAAAAAAGAGTGAGAAAGAGAACACAGGTATGAAAAAATGGCAATGAATAAGTACATATCAATAATAACCTTAAATGTAAATGGATTAAATGCTCCAATCAAAAGACATAGAGTAACTGAATGGATAAGAAATCCTGACCCACACATGTGCTGCCTACAAGAGACCCAAAACAACAAAAGAGCTACACAGACTGAAAGTGAAGGGTTGGAAAAAAATATTCCAAGCAAACAGACAGGAAAATAAAGCAAAAAAAAA
>VMDR010025908.1:0-14261 GCA_007922815.1 Macrotus californicus
TTGGTGGTTTTAATATGGAAATGAAAATTGCTCTCCATCCATCAGAGACCTATCATTAAATTGCCTGTGAAATCATTTACCTCCAGCAAAAGAAATTAAAAACTATTACATTGATTCTATAGTTTAATCATTTAGGTATCTATGTGTCATAAAATTATGAAATACGAAGTCTATTTCTCAAAAGTTGCATATTCAATGGGGAAAGATAATCTAAAATATAAATAATTAAAATAAATGTGACTTATTATAATAGAGATAATAATAGCTGACATTGCTTATTATGACTGTTCTAAGTGCTTTATATTGAATACTGCTCACAAGAGCTTTATGTAATAATTAGTACATACATTTTAGAGATAAGGAGCAAAGAGGTTACATAACTTGGGGAAAGTGGCAAAACAAAAGTCAGAGTCACATTGTAAACCAAGTACTTAAGTTTCAACATTAATGCTCTTAGTCACATATATACTGAATTGTTATTTTTCTAGGAGAAGAGAGAGTGAGGCCCTTAGAGTCCATACAACTGATATTATGCATCCTGTCCTCCATATCTCACTGGTAACTTGATTAAAAATGACTCCCATTCATGAACAAAATGATGGTTGTCAGGTGAGAGGGGAGTTGCAGGGATGGGTGGAAAGATGAAAGAATTAAGAACTACAAATTGGCAGTTGCAAAATAGTCATGCGGATATAAAAGTATAGCATAGGGAATATAGTCAAAAATATTGTAATAACTATGTATGGTGCTGGTTGGGTAGTAGACTTATCAAGGGGACCAACTTTGTAAATTATATAAATGTCTAAGCACTGTGCCCTATACCTGAAACTAATATAAATGTTGAATGCCAACTGTAACTGAAAATTAAAAATTAAATAAATAATTAATTAATTAATTAATAAAAGAAAATAAATGGAGAATATGTAAATGGAGGATGTAGAGAGAGAAATAAGGTGAAATCAGGGGCTGAAAAGGGATTCTTTCTTTTCTAGGAGACAGGGCTCTCAGCTCCCATTGGCTGCAGCCAGACATCAAAACTAGGGAAAAGAGGGTGTGTGGGAGGGATTATTTTACTTCACCAAAATAAACGCCTTGCTCTCCTATAATTTGCAAACCTTGCTCATTATAGGGACAGGTCTTGGGAGTTCTCATATACAGCTGAGGAATACTGTGCCCTCAAGAACTTTTATCAGTCCAGACCCTTAGCTGGTCTACATGTCCTTCCATATCCTGATAGATAAAAATAACTATCACTCTCCTAACAACAGGGCTTAAGTAAAAGCTAAGACACAGGCAGCTTGGAGACCTGGGGACCGCTGTTCAAACCCCCAAGTCTCCAAGGCCAAGGGTGCACATAAGGATGAAAAAGATGATCAGCAGGAGGCATGAAGAGAAGCAGGACAAAGAGGGAGGGGCAATGAGGAGCCGAAATCAGAAGTGGACCCTGGAGAGGAGCTCCTAATATAAATATTTCTACCAGCCAGTATTTTGTGAACATTTTGTAAAGGATGGTGTTATGACTAAATCTTTGATAAAGCCTAAGACTCCAGATTAAAGACTATGGAGTTGAAGAATAGGAGAGAACCAGAATTCAGGTCAGTGAGGTGTCTAATGAATCTTCTCTCTATTGTCCCAAACAAGGCACGAGGTTAGAGAGGCTGGAACTGGGGAGCTGGTTTCTCAGCAAGAGAAAAGTGATAGTATTGTCTGTTGAGTGTATGTGGAGAACAGGCACAGGTCCTTAAGATTTTCCAACATCTCTAAAATTTGTACTATTTAAGGATTACATACTAAGATGTATAAAATAAGGTCACAAGCAGATTCTGGAGCCCTTGAGGCAAAGAAGAGTTGTGGGTTCTACAACCAGATAATGGATGTAGACTCGATGATAAATTATGTGTTTCTACTTCTTGCTGTCTTAATGTACCAACTTGCACTGCCCTGGCCCCATTCCTGTGATTTCCCCTAGAAGTCCAGATAAGCCAAGGATAGAATCTCTTCTATAAATGTGAGAAGAGGGAGCTCTGTGATCATCAGAGGTTAAAACATTTTCTGAAGAGAAGTCACTATCTGACCATCATCTAAGACTAATATGCCAAATCAAAATTAATCTTGGATGAAGCCTGGGCTGCATGAGCCTTTAGATCAGGAATGGTGATTTACATAGCTGTTTATCTTCATCACTGGAAAAGTACACAGAGTACAATAAACATTCAATACCCCCAAACTGAAAATGGGGTAGAATTTTTCTTTACATCTCCATATAACAACCCTCAGGGCATGTCTAGATGCTGAGGATGCACAGCTATGTATGTATTCAGAGTCAATCCACCACTGAGTAGGGCACACCAATAAATCTACGTGCTTTAAAAATTTGAGAACCTGCTCAAAATCAGGCCCCTAAGATGATCAAAATCCAGTTTGTATGTGAAGGCAAACCAATTATTTTCAATGACTAAAAAAAACCCACAAATACTGTGCTAGACATTGTAGGAAAAATTAAGCATTGAGAATGCAGCCATCGGAAGCCCTGCAGGTAGAAGAAACAGAAGAATGCATTACAAATTTGAACCTTACAAAAAGGAATGATAAGGAACAATAGCTGGAAGATAAAACAAACAAAGGAACAAACCAGGGAGAGGGGGATTAAATATTTGAAGTAGGAAAGGAAGTGTCAATAAAAAATAAAAAGGGGTGGGGTGGGGGACCAGGAAAAATATCCCACAAGGTGAGGGAACATGTGAAAGGTACAAGTCCAAGCAGGATGTCTGCATGGAGCCCGCAGTTTACGTGGCAGGATTTGAGACTCTGAGGATTATCTTCTCGTCAATAAAAACCAAGTCCACTCTAGGACAGGCTCTGGGAGACATGGGTGGTTGCAGGACAGAGGAAAAGACTGGCATTTTTAACCTCTCCAAAACTCGCAGATAATCTCATGTGTCACAAAAACAACTCTGAGTAAATCAAATAAAAATGTTCAGTTTTTCAAGATGAAAACAGAAAAGAGAGACAGCAATGTTGGTTGTACTCCTAAATACCACAAAGATGTCATCCATTGTCGAAGCCTTTCTAAGTCACAGTGCATAAAATGGACTCTGCCGTTTGCTTAATGTAGCTATCCCCTTGGACATGTAAATAATATATTGTAACTCTATGAAACAGGGGAAGTAGGCTCTTGTAAAGTTTCTACAAAAATAAATGAGCCACATGTAATGTCCTAGTGGCCAGACACACAATGGAACTCAGAAAGTATTTGTTTCTTGCATTTGCTTTTTAACTGTCCCTTGCCTGGAGCCCCCACCTTACCTGTTTTTTGTTTTATTATTCTAGTTGTTGCTGTTTTTCATTTTAACCCTGAATAAGCTGAGTATTTTCTTAGCCTTTCACTTGTAGGCGAGAGTCAGCTACTCTTCTTTTAACCCCTGTGAGCACAGAGTTGTTTTTCCCTAGACTCACACCAGGCCCAGTGCTCCAGGCCTGATGTCATCAGTAACTACCATCAGAAACTCTTGCACCCACTCACCATTCTCCTCCCTCTCCCTTCCTGCTCAGACATACCACCTTTTTTGCACTGGTTACATGGTTTCTGATTTCATGTTTTTAATTACAATTAAATTTAGACTCCTCAAAATCATATCATCTTATGTCTGTTCCCCAGGGTTCTTAATAAATTTGACACATCCTGGGATCAATGACTGATCATACTGAATACCCACTAGATAGAGAGCAGGGAGACTATCCTCAGTCCTAACAACAAAACTTCAAAAGTGAAGAATAACTTCCTCTTTGCAAAGCACTTCCCCTTTTGCAATTCCATTCCATTCTCACACCCTGTGTCAAGAGCATGACTGGGCAAATATGATAGCACAATTTGAAGATAATAAACCCAAAGCCCAAGATTAAGTGACTTCCTCAACATCATCATTGTTACACAGTAACAGAGCTGAAACTTCAACCAAACTCTTCAGAAGGTAAAAGCCAGATAATCTTGCAGACAATTTTCCGTGGGCAAAAAGGGATCTGGGAGTTGTGCATTAAATTTAAACCAAGATGTTTCTTTCAAAGTATATGAGATGTAGAATCCATACCAACATAATAGAAGGCGGTCCCATTTTTCTCTGGCTGATGCCCAAGACACCCACTCATGCTTATTTTACTCCCAGAGACCATCTGCCTGCAGCAGAGGATACCTTATCATTTGAATGTCACAGAGCCTTCCCACTTTTGTTAAATCTCATCAGACTTCATGGCATTGAAAAATATTTTCCTTGAACTTGCTTAAATACCTAATTTCTATCTTTGTATCTCCAAAGAGGTGAAATGCCAACAGTAAATTTTTTGTACTGTTAACAAATAGTGCCCTCAGATGCTTATCATTAAAATCTACCTTATATTGCTTATTTTTGTATTTATATTCTGAAATTTTGAATTCTTTGAGACACAGCACAATTATGACTGAGGTATTATGATGCTACGCAACATGGATTTTGATGTTTATGTGCTTTGAAAATAAACATATAACTAACTCATGTCATTTTTACAGGCTCCCAGAAGTCTCCAGAACTTCATGAACTGAATTTTAACCTCAGATATATGTAGCACTAGTAATCCCCTCAAATCAACTAAGTCTATTTTATTTACTTGTTGATTTATTTGTTATTTGTTTGTTTTTCCCTAGGATAGTTGTACTTGTTCTTCTAACACTGCTCAGGACCAATTTTCTACTGATCTGCTAGGTTTCAGACATTCTGGAAAACCTTTACATCCTCCCCAATACCATCAGTCAGGATAAGGGGCACCATAAAAAAAAAATACCCTGAAAATGTTATTTATTAGAGAACTATTCAAAGTTATTTCTTCTTTCACTTTGTCTTTATTTTTTTTAGGTTATGTAATTTCTAAGGATATCAACCAGGTCTATTCTGCATATATTGCTGTATCCTCAGTATACGATTCAATAACCTTACATATGGGCAATCCTCGATAATTTCTAGAGCTGTTCATTATACATTTTATTTTACAATACCCAAGAATCTCTTGGGAGTGACTAAATTACTATCCTTGCCATCCCTGGAAGTCAAGACTAATAAATATCTTATGAACAGGCAGTATATTTACGGGGCAGCTTCTAAGAACTAGAGCTTCTGCAGCATCATCTAAGGAAAATATTTTCCTTTGAGCAAGGCCTGCAATGTGGCTCAACACCACTGCTTCCCCATTTCTGCTTACTGGCTTCCCAGGCATGGAGAAGGCACATCACTGGATCTCCATCCCATTATTAGTGGTCTACATCTCCATACTCCTTGGTAATGCCACCCTTCTCTTTCTCATCAGGGATGATCAAAGCCTCCATGAGCCCATGTACTATTTCTTAGCTATGTTGGCAGCTACAGATCTTGGAGTGACATTGACCACAATGCCCACAGTTCTGAGAGTCCTGTGGTTGAATCACAGAGAGATTGGTCACGGGACCTGCTTCTCTCAGGCCTACTTTATCCATACTCTCTCTATCGTGGAGTCTGGTGTTTTGCTTGCCATGGCCTATGACCGTTTCATTGCCATCTGCAACCCCTTGAGATATACTTCCATCCTTACCAATACCAGGGTAATGAAGATTGGAATGGGGGTATTGACAAGGGCTGGTCTGTCGATTATGCCAATAATTGTTCGCCTTCACTGGTTTCCCTATTGTCGATCCCATGTCCTCTCCCATGCTTTCTGTCTACACCAGGATGTCATCAAGTTAGCCTGTGCTGACATCACCTTCAATCGTCTCTACCCAGTAGTTGTTGTATTTACAATGGTTTTGTTGGACTTTTTCATCATCTGTTTTTCCTACATTTTGATCCTCAAGACTGTCATGGGCATTGCTTCCGGAGAAGAGAGGGCCAAGGCCCTCAACACATGTGTCTCCCACATCTGCTGCCTCCTGGTCTTCTATGTCACTGTAGTTGGTCTGACATTTATCCATAGGTTTGGAAAACATGTTCCTCATGTGGTCCACATCACAATGAGCTACATTTACTTCCTTTTCCCCCCTTTTATGAACCCTATCATTTATAGCATTAAGACCAAGCAGATACAGAGTGGAATAGTTCGCTTATTCTCTCTTCCTCATACTAGAGCATAAATTTGGAAAAGCTGACCACTAGTTGGTAGGAGCAGTTAAGGAAAGGCATGTCAACAGAAAACAACCTCTCTGCTATTTAGAACATCATCTTACCCTGTTTATTGGCTACTGAGTTATATACAATGTACCTATTACCGTGTGTAATGCCCAACTTTTTGCCCAAATCTTTGAGGAAAAATTAAGGGTGAATATTATACATTGGTATAATGATTATATACCATGGGTATAATAATCCTGTGTGTAATGTTCACAAAAACATGGGTGCAGATTATACATGGCAAAATATGGTAACATATGTACAACACTAAACATATATTTCAAGTTTCCAACTAATTTACTGTTTCCCAGGTAACTCACCCTGTTTGGTGAAGCTATGATACCTGAAATATTATTCTTGGTCTATGATATTCACCACTAGAGTTTGAGTCAAATTCCTTTGTTTCCCCTGTGTTCTGCGTGTGTTGGCTCTGATGTACCTAGTAACTACATCCTTCATCTCAGATGTTCATCTCAATTTTTTTCACTTTCATAGAGCTAGTTGTGTTCTAGAAAATTGCACTAAGCAATGAGCCTTAGCTTGTCCTCAATTCAATATGCCAACTCTAGGAAAAGTATACATGAGATCAGTCCAGAAGGTATCCAGCCATGTAATATGAAAAATAGAAACATTTACTGAAGAAGATACAAGAAACATTGAACATAGGACAATGAAACCTCAGTCCCCTTCAGAGTAAGCACCTTGGAACCTCACACAGTTCTACCAATCACCATCAGCTGTCCCTTCGTATTTTCCCGAATCTCATCAGCAATCTAAAATCTGTTTCCTTTGAAAGGTGATTTTAGTTTTGGGAAAAGCCAAAGTCACAGGGCATCAAATCTGGGCTGTAGCAGGGCTGACTTACACGGGTAATATGATGTTTCACCAAAAAGCTCTGTACAAGATGTGATGCAAGAGTGAGCATGTTGTGATGAAGCTGCCAGTCACCATTTGCCAAGACCTACAACCTTCTGAATCATCAGAATATTTTCCTTGAAGGAATGATCATGCTTAATGCAAAATCTGATGAAGATTTATTGCTCTACTCAGTCATTTTGAATGTGATGGCCACACAGTACACATGCTCACTAATGGTGTCTACCACTTCTGCTGACTAGTACAGTGAAGTTGTCATTGTTCGTGCATGCACATTCCAGTACACTCTCCTTGGCTGACATGTTATATCCATGTCACACATTGTTTCATTATATTAACAATGCTGGACTTTTTCCAGACAGACCTCGTATAATTTTATTCAGTTACATGTTTAATAAACAATTATTAAATATATTATTTTTAAGAATATGTGTAAATATATGTAAATAATAAGATATCATTATATAATAATAAACAGAGATATAATTCCTAACCAGACGGCCATTGTCTTGATGAGTCAGTCCCAGATACTGCTGAACAAAGATATGTATTTTCATAGAGTAATGTGGTATGAAAGTCCATTTGGGAGTACAACAAAAATATGGCTAAATGGGCGTTCCTGAAATGTGCAAAATACCAGAGTTGAGAAAGAGTTGGTCATAGGTGTCAGTGAGGAGAAAGGGAGAGGATGGAGACATGCTAATGACTGAGAGAAAAATATGATCTTCTCTGGCTCCAAATATTTGTTGAAGCTGATTTTGTTCACAGTCTATGCATGGTAGGAAGAGTTCACGGTTCTATAGCCAGCCGAAGAGCCATGACTCAAGTGATAGGTTTTAGAGTGGACTAAGAGATACTCTTATAAAGAGAAGACAGAGTCTACAGTGCTAGGATTGCATGAGGGGCCAACTAGTGACTAGTCATTTCCCTTCATATAAGGGACTCTGTCACTGGGCTCTGTCATACTGGCATTGAAAGTGGTCTCTGACTCCTGCACCTACTCTTGGTCACAGAAAGGTGAAAATTTTGCAGAACTCCTGGGGTTTATGAAAACAAACATGAAACTAGATTTTTAGAGCAGTTTCCAGGCTAGTAAATGATGTTTGCTAGATCAGTTCAAGAAACTGTTTGTTTATTTATTCATGTATTTGTTTGTCTTTATTCAACCTGGCTTTGTGCTTGTGATTATGTGTGACCTTTATGTTTCTCCTTTCATAGCATCCAGGCTCTGTGCTCCAGGAGGATAATGATATCACAGGTCTTTTAACCTGCCATGTACACGAACATAGAACATCTTTAATAAAATACATAATTTTTGTTTAAAATAAATGAAATTTAAAATAAACCATGTCTTTCTGTGTGTCTTTCCGTTCTCCTGTTTATGATTCTGTTGTTACGCCCTGTAATGCCTCAACTAATACGCAAAAATACGTAAGATCACAGCACTTTAAGTCAGAGTTCATTGTTTCCTTGTGATCTTGGGAATGAACTCAGGGGGGTCAAATCTACATCAAAGAAAGTCTTGACTTTCTCTCTAGGGTCAATGATCCTGAAATCTGCCATAGAAGACTAATGTAAAGTATATTAGGATAACAATGTCTTTTATAAAGGCTTCAAATTGGCACATTTAATCAACACCCTCAAAAGTTTTTCTCTTCCCTTTTTGTCCTTTGTTATCTTGCAGAGATGGGATAAAGAGAACAGAGAAAGAGCTTATTAGAAATGCAGGACTAGGAAAGTCAATTTCTCTTTGATGGAGTGAGTCCTATGAAACATAGCAGAGCTATGAGATCATTATGGTCCCAGCTGAACATATCAGGAGTAGGATAATGGGAAGTTGGGTGGGAAAATTTTTCTGGCAGATGAATTTAATTTGCTGCTCTGCCTTATATTCACATATGCTTCAATGTAGAGACAAGGTCTTGGGCATTTCAAAGAAAGCTGGAGCAAAAAGGTCATCCTCCCTACTTTTGTGTTTCCTAACTGTGTGTGGTGTTTAAAATGAATCATCTTCCTGGTGACAAGGCTAATGCTCAAGTCTGGACACAAGATGAGACCTTGATTAAGCACTGTTTCTAAGCTCCAAATCCCCAAGGCTACGAGAACAAAGAAGGAGGGAGGAGGCAGAAATGAGCCTTGGAGAAAACCTTCTGCAACAAATGCTCCTTGAAACTTGGCTTCTGGATATGATCTAAAGAGGTGATATAAGAACCAACACCTTCCCCAGGTTCATCATTTCAGGATCACATGTATGGCACTGATGAAGAAAAGACTGATGAACAAGTCAGTAAGTTGCTCTGGTATGGCTTTTCCTGGAAGGCTCAGTATAGGTGACAAGGTTGGCAGTTGGGGTTGGGTATAGAGTTGGTTTCTTGCAACTTAAAGAGAAAAACAGTAATATGTCAGTCAAGAGATGATGGGGCATGGAAATCTATCCCAATTGTTCCCTCTAATACATGGCATCTGAATAATCTCTTCTTGCAGATATTTGGAACAGGGAAAAGCCAATATCTTCTATTCCCTCCCTAACAGGACGATGTGTTTTATAAGAAAACTACAGAAGATTCTTGAGAATAGAGGCAGATATCTGTGGTTTTGTTCAGGACTCCAGGAGGGGTCCCTTTCTTGATCTCTTCAGCTATTGGAACCAACTTCCCTTTTGCCTCTTGGTGTCCCATCAAGTATTTACTCCTCAGCAGCATAAATGAGGTTGAGAAGGGGGGGCACTATCATGACCAAGGATATAGACTAACAGCAAAAAAAAACTTGCCAAACAGATCTGTTTCAGATTAAAGGAAAGGCATACTTTGAGGACTTTAATATTAGAAAACCTGCTTTAAATTGTTGCATATTTCTAGCAGTGAGCTCAGTATCCATCGGAAAATAAAAGTGCAAATCCTGTAAACTAAAGGCAGAAGAGAGGTTTCCTGTTCACTTCCTTCTATGTTGAGGTGTAGGCATTGCAGATTTTGAGAACCTCAAATTCCACACAGACAAGGAGCGATAGCAGATCTGTGTTGGGGTGGAGTGGGTAGGGGAAGGCGGTCACTGATGCTTTGTATAGCACATCCAGAATCAGTATTCACTGGTAAGGTCAGAAATTCAGGGTATTTGTATAGGTCAGATGATCAGTGCATGGCTTTTAAAAAGTATAAACATTATATACTGAGAATTATAATGACAATCTGGTGGTTAAATTAGGTCTACTGAATGTCATATATCAGATGGATAGCATTATTAGCTATAAGTTATGTAGTCAGAAAGCAGAAATCAAGTTAGATCCAGAATTCAGAAGATAAAATAAAAGTGTACAAAGCAGACAGGGTTTGGAGGGATAAAGGCTAGAAACAATGGGGGGAAAGGAGGCTAAAAAAGGGCAAATGTAAAGTAGGTTAAGTACATATCAGTGGATAGTTCCTCCATGAGAAGATACCTAAGGGAAGAGAGATCCAAAGTATCTTCTTGCAGCCTCCAAATTTCTGGAACAGAATGATTCATTTGGGAAAATAGTTTTTCTTCAAAACGAGCTCACAAGGGCTCCCTAAGGATCAATCCACCTTATACATTGATAGATATACTTTTCAAGGTCATGAGGCTACAGTCTTAGAAATAGGTCTTTGCAATGTTAAAAAAAGCTTAACCAAGACAATTTAGGTGTCACAAACTTTATTTAACACTTCATGAAGTTGAATGAGACAGTCTCTACTTGGAGAACTACAAAATGGAGCTGAAGGAAGGAAGTTTTTACAGGATAAAGAATAAAGAACACGGAAGAGAAAAATTGATAATATCTGATTGGCTGAGGCCACACTGTCAATCTTATTTGGGGTGAGAACACCCAGAGTTGGCTTGGTGTTTGGGGCTTGGCTGACCAGATACCATGTTTCTGGTCAAGCAGAGCTTTTGCAGGGACACAAAGTTGTCTAAATTTTAGTTTGGTGATGAGGCATCCTAGTGTCAGTTGTTGATATGGGAAAGTAGAACATTTGTGGGCATTCTAGTAAAAAATAGGGAGCATATCCAAAGTATGCAGGCCATGTTTTGTGTATAGTAGGAAACTGCTATGCTCCGCTAGCTCTGCCTTCTCTCTCTGCTGCCTCAGCTTGGCATAAAAAGTAACACTGACTAGACTGAAAATAGGGAACTCAGACTCATCCTTGTCAAAAAAAGTTTCTTTTTTGTTGGTTTTTTTTTTTACATTCTGTTCCTCCTTTTCTGAACTCTACCAGGAAATGTATGTCCACCCTCACCCTAAAAAGAATCCCAATGCCTCAGGAGTCAATTGGCCTGGTGGGTACTTATGAAAATGTTCCACCCCTTTTCTCATCCCTCCCCCAAACATACCAGTAACCTTTCACTAAATTCTCACTATTCATTTCAGTCACCTTCCTCACAAGGCCTCCTAAAATGCCATTATTTTCTACCTCTTCTCTGAACACTTTGACCAAACTGGAATGATTCGACATATATGAGCATGAATGATACCAGTCTGCCTCTGCCAGAGTTAGTATGGCCCTTTACAACACATGTAACAACAACAACAAAAACCCTTGCTATGCATAGTATCTCACCACCTACAATCCACTCCCAAGTGATAGTGCACTTAGTCCTCAGAGGGCAAGGCAAAGCTAACTATTTTCATTTACTTTTAGATGAGGTTCATAGGCTGAGAAAGTCAAAGGGATTTGCCCAAAATTACAGGGTTAAATATTGGAGGGGCTGGAACTTGAACTAAGAAGTTCTCTAAAATGAAAGTCTAGAGGTCCTGGAGGCTTTGTAGTATATTCTTCTTACTATCCATGGCAATATACTGGTATTTCTCTGTGTCCTAGGGTCTCCATGTCCTATCCAACACAGATAGAGTTATTGAGAAAGCATAGGTATTTAAGTCTTTTTGCACCTTCCCTGTGGTAAGAGGGCTACCATGCTAGAACTCTTGCATAATTTTCGAACCAATAAAACTTCTATAATATAACAATTTGTTACAGTCTTCTGGATTTCTCTAATCATATTGAGTATCAATTATTTCTTCAAACTCATTTTTGCCTTAGGAATTCCTCCTCTGCTCTTCACTCAAAACAAAATTTTCCCTCTTTTATACCCAACTGCTTCCCATATATCTGTCAGATATTGCACACCCTGGGAAGTTTTCTTGGCCATGACTACATATGGCCAGATTTAATAAAGTCAGTCACCTATATGCTCCTATAGAATCCTGTAAGTCCTCTATCAAATTTGTAAAATACCAGCGTTATTTCTCCTTTATTCTCTGAATCTATTTTATGTTATGTTCCAGCAGAACAAGAACCACCTTTACCTTGAACACTTACTTCTATATCCTTCTTGCTGAGTATATTGCCTGGCACATACATAGGCACTGAAGTTTAAGTTGTTCATAATTTTTCCCAACTCTAAGGTTTTCCTAAGAATAAATGCTTTATTTCTTTGGTGTCCCTGCCATTCAGGGAAGATCTACACTAAATAAAAAACCAGAAGCCACTGAAGGAGAATTTCTGAAGACCAGCACAGCCTTTCCTTGCGAGAAGCTTTATCTTATTGTCAAGTCCATCATGGAACTCAACACCAGTGCCAGACCCTTTCTTCTGACTGGATTTGTGGGCTTGGAAAAGACTCACCATTGGATCTCCATTCCATTATCTGCAGTCTATACCTTCATACTTCTAGGCAATGGCATTCTCATATTTCTCATTAGGGATGACCATAACCTCCATGAGCCCATGTACTATTTCTTAGCCATGCTGGCCACCACAGATCTGGGGATGACCTTAGCTACAATGCCTACAGTACTGTGTGTGCTATGGATGAATCACAGGGAAATCAGCCATGGTGCCTGCTTTCTCCAAGCCTACTTCATTCATAGTTTCTCTGTCACTGAGTCTGGAATTTTGCTAGCCATGTCCTATGATCGGTTCATTGCCATCTGCAACCCACTGAGATATACTTCCATTCTTATCAACACCCAGGTGATAAAGATTGGAGTGGGAGTTTTTATGAGGGGATTTATTCTCATCTTGCCCCCAATATTGCCTCTCTGTTGGTTCTCCTACTGTAGATCCCATGTCCTCTCTCACGCATTCTGCCTCCATCAGGATATTATCAAACTAGCCTGTGCTGACATCACCTTCAATCGCCTCTATCCTGTTGTAGTGGTTATTTCTATGGTTTTACTGGACTTCCTGATAATCTTTTGCTCCTATATTTTGATTTTTAAGACTGTCATGGGCATTGCTTCTGGAGAAAGTAGGTCCAAAGCCCTCAACACTTGTGTTTCCCATATCTGCTGCATCCTGGTCTTTTATGTCACTGTCATTGGCTTGACATTTATCCATCGATTTGGGAAGAATATTCCCCACCTAGTACACATCACAATGAGCTATGTATATTTCCTTTTCCCTCCTTTTATGAACCCTGTCATCTACAGCATTAAAACTAAACAGATTCGCAGTAGTATACTCCAATTATTCTCTCTGACCCCATCAAGAACATGACATTTTCTTTCCCTGGCTGGGAAAGAGCTATGAGATTATAAACATGATCATTGGTCTGAGACAGTTTCCAAAAAATACTAAAATAAATGGTCAAATGTCATAAAGACATGTGTTTGAGATCCAACTGTTTCTTGTTTCACTCCCTTTTTTGCATGATATGGAATACGCTATGTACTAAGCCATGTAAAATGCTAAACACAGTGCAAGGTGCTTAGCATGTGCTCAGTTGATATTCATTGTGTATTCAAATACGCTCGTTCTACTAAAAGCACCAGTTGCATGACTCTGAATTGTATGGTTTGGCCAAAGAAACTTTACAGTTTCAGTTCCTGGCAACTGGTTTTGTTTTGTTCTGTCTTGTCTTTTTTTGTTTTATATTGACTGAACATCCTGGCAACCAATGACTGTTAGCTGTTTTATCCCTGGTATAAAACCAGTGAATATTGTCATCAGTGAAACAGAGAGCCTGTCTGAGCTAATTCCAAATGATTACTATGAGCATGGGGCACATATAAAGCAAATGTATGTCTAAAATATTAGTGCTCAATTTTTGCAGAGTATGTAAATTAAAATAATGAAATTAATTAATTTCTAGTCAAGAGGAATCATTTTTGTTATAAATTAAATGAGAGAGTGGTACTCAGAAATTATGTGTAGTCAATACAAATTGGTAGTTACAAAATAGTCACAGGGACATAAAGTACAATGT
>VMDR010025909.1:0-14267 GCA_007922815.1 Macrotus californicus
ATATTTCTTGTGCATTATACACTCAGGAATAATATTTTGGAAGATTAATTTTTCCTGAGGTAATGGTGATATAAAGCTATGGGGATTGTTCTGGATATTGTGAAGGCAATTTTTTATAACCACCACATAAATGAAAGGAGAACATTTACACGAATATATACCAACCACAGGTTCCAATATTGTCCTTAGCCAAACTAAATGTAGATGGCTAAAACACTAAATAAGTCTGGTTGTGTTGAGAAATCAAATGATAAAATCCTATTTCAATTTAATTCCATTGATAATAGTCAGCTGTAACTCAGTGGAGAAGGTAATTTTGAGTAACTTGTGTGCTTAACATGGTCAGTCCCTCCAAGACCAGCTGGGTAACTCCTGTGCCAGGCAACTCATAAGCTGAGTACATAAGCTGAGACCCTGGCAAGGGGATGAAAATTCTTCAGAGGATGGGTGGACAGCTGGTGCATGCAGAATCCCAAATGGCAGATCAAGAAGTACTCTCCAATTGCTTGCCCTTTATCCACATATGTTTTGATCTAAGTATTATATTTGTTAGAAAAGCTAATGTCTCCATGTTCTGATCATTCTGGTCACCTGATGAATCGAGATGAGAATACATGGGTTTGCAATTCTATTTTAATCTCTGTCATATCCTGGCTATGTCTTGCTGCTTAAAGCCGCCCTATTTGAGCCTATTTCCTCATCTGTTAAATGGAGAGAATAAAACCAATGTTGCAAATCAAACAGATTACAGATTGCCCTGGCTGGTGGCTCAGTTGGTTGGGGCATCCTCCCATACACTAAAAGGTTGCAGATTCAATTCCTGCTCAGGGCATCTATGGGAGGCAACCGATCAATGTTTCTCTCTCTTACATCTCTCTCTCTCTCCCCCTTCCTCTTTCCCTTTTCTCTAAAACCAATAAAACATATCCTCAGGTGAGGATTTAAGAAAAAGATTAGAGATATTATTATAAGTATTAGCAAGCCCTTACAAAATGCATATAGTTGCCATTATTGTTATCATTGGGATAATAACAATGATAATGTTAATTACGGTCATGATGATATTTGATTTCCAAAGCCCAAGTCATTAAAAATAACGGAATACCTTGGTAGTAGTTATTTGCATTTCAGGCATGATGAATTTAAAATTAACTTTTATTTACTAAAACCTTATTTTGGGGAAAATGTTTCCACACATGTCATCTTATTTTGATCCCCAAGATATTATATCCCATTTTGGAAAAGCAGGCAGTCTAACATTGATGTCGCATAGCCAACTAATGACTCTGTTCCAATGTTATTTCCGCTGTACCTCAGCATTTCTATAAGAAACATTTTTAGTACTAAACACAAATGTAACACTGAACGTAAAACTATTTTGCCCACTCAATATCATAATTTTACTCAAGAATGTAAGTCATTATTCTCTAACCAAAACCAGGCACTGCATATATGTGGCACAAATGAATCACTGTAAATGGTTTCTCCAGAACAGACTCAGTGCTGAAGTGAATGCACTGTCCCTTAGGGTGAGCTGAATAAAAGACCTAATGAGGCCACTGGCAGGAAGAAGTGAAAACAAGTTAGATGATGCTTTTGCCTTCAGAGAGCAGGCAGGGTAATCTAAGAGAAAAGCAAAAGTGAACATTCAGAAAGAGAGCACAGTAAGTGGTCTAACGTGGGCGCAAAGCAGCGCTTAGAGAGCTGCATGTCCATCGTGAACTTTGATAATGAGCGGAGTGATATGGCACGAAGTCCTGGTTTTAAACTCAAGTTTTATGAATTCAAATTTGGTCTCAAATACTGTAAAATAGAGATGCTTATAGGACCAACCTCAAGGACTTTTCACATGGGTTCAATATGTTATTGTATGTAAAACCCAAAATAGTATGTTTGCATGCTCTTCAGTGAATATTCAATAAATGTTAACTGCTATTGTTTTTTTGTCTATTGTGACTATAACTGTAATATTTTAAGCAATGATAATTGATAGTATTTAAGTATGTTTGTGTTTTTACCATTTCATGTATACTTCATATGGGTACCACAGAGGTTTATGTTTACCTTTGGGAAAATGTAAGCACTGTGATATTTTCTTTTATAAATAATAGTGATATGCAAAAGCTAGAAAGATTCATTGCAATAAAAAGACAATAGACTTGGGTTAATCAGTCAGGACTTCCGTTTTTCAAGATCCTCAGGAGAGAGAAGCATAAGTCAGTGGTGCTTAGTGTCAGCTTACTTGGGTTGAGCTTCTGCAAGGTTGTGGGAAATCTTGAGTGTGGTCTTCTAACATCTCAACATCCAACCAGGAAATGCTGAAACTTTTATAATACTTTTAGCAACCCATGCTGACTGACTCTAACATCTGGATTTTAAATATGAGTTCTTACTATGACACACGCAGCATCTCACTTCCTTTGTGCAATGTTTTTAAAAACTGATGAGGCATCACACATGCACAATTCCAGGACAGTAAGGAAATGGTGATCGAGTTGTAGATAAGAGCAGTTCTTACTCTACAAGATGGAAGAGGAACTGAGAACTCCTGTCCTGGGCAGGGCCTATCACACATTTTGGGGTCCTCTTTATTTCTACTTCCTCAGTTTATTTCCTTGAATAAATTCCTAGAGGGAGACTGCTGGTTTAATGATTCTATATAGTTTGTGTTGATGTCATTGCTATATGGTACTACAGAAAAGATTAAGCAAATTTTTATCACCATGAAAAGTTCTCTGGTGAAGGAATCGCTGCATTTCTTCTGGGATGGAGTCCTGTTCTAGGCTCCCTTGCACATTCCAGTGGTACACGGTTCCCGCCTCAGGGAGATTTTTCTAATCCAAAACCATCACTGCAAGATACTCACTGTCAGTGCCTTTGTTCAGACCCTTGCCCGTGCCTTCAAAAACCTTCTAAAAAATGTCCAGACAGGTCTCCCTGGCACCACTGTGTCTATAATCCACCTCTGCTCACTGGCAGAATGATTCAACCAAAAGCACAGACAGCAATGATTTTACAGAAGAAAATAATAATCCTTAATCTTTTCTCAAATGTTGTCTGAGAAGCAAAATGTCCAGTTTTACTGTCTCCAAAACAATCTTAAACAAAACATTTTGCTTGAATGACTGTATTTATGTTTCATAGAGGACATCAGATGGGCATGCATTCATCATAAAACAGTAATCAAGACTGCCTTAAATATCGCTGTGCTGCTTAGTGCAGTTTGTAATTCTGAAGATTGCACCGTGTTGTATTGTACTGACTAATATTTTGGCTTATACCCATTTATTCATGCATTTTATAATTTGCATAACAAAGCAAATTCTTCTGTGGTAAGAAATATAATACAATGTCCCAAATTTGTCATTCAAATATATGTGTAGTCTTTTGAGGTAATACAGTTAGTTTCAATCTATACTTTACAAATTTAGTGAGAACTAAATGCATTAAGTGCAAAAATATGACACATAGGACATTTCTTATTCTGTTTCTGAGAATAGGCCCCTTGAATTTTTTCTAGAGGACTGGTTGTTACAAGAGGCCAGAGGAGCCCCATTTGAAGGGAGGACCCTCTCCTTTATCCCCTTTTCTTTAAGCTTTTAGAGACAAGGGGAATAATAGTAAGGTTCAGAAAAACAGTAATGGTGAATTAAGCATGCAACTACAGACCTTATTTTCAGAAGTTCAAAGGAGTCTGCAACTCCCTCAAATTACTCCCACTCTCAACCGAAGTTTAATTTATATTCTAGAATCAAATAAATAGCTTTTGTGCCAATGAGTCAGGTTATTTAGCTACAGACGTTGCATCTCTCTTTCAAAATTTCATGGCATCTATACACAGGTGGTTGAGGGAAAACTAGATTTTTTTTGCTGTCATTGCTTTGCTTTGTTTTCCAAGTATCAGAACTTTTATGATAAAAAAAGGAATTGGGTATAAATTAGAATATATTTTATAAATATTATAATATATATAAATTAGAATATATGTATATATTACCACAGGGTCAAGGTTCATAATTTCCATTTCACGAACATACACACACAAGTCCCAAATGCTAACAGCTGAACTTGCCCGTGCAGCATATGTATATGCATATGTATTCTAATTTATCTACATTAGAATATACATGTAAATTAGAATATATATGTATATACCACCACAGGGTCAGGATTCATGATTTCCATTTTACACACACACACAACTCCCAAACTCTAACAGCTGAATTTAGGCCTGCAGCAGCCTCAGCCTGTGGGATACGCCATAAACGGGGTAAATAGGGACCTAAACAAGGTGGGTAAAGGAGGCTGTTCGCCCCACAGCTCAGTATGATTCGGTATCAGCACTGTACCTCTTCTGTCTGCTTTTGTGTAGTGATTTCACTAACCTTTTTTCCTGTGTTAATATAAGCATTTTGTATTGCTCTTTAACCACACTTCAACTCATTTATGATAGGATAAAAGATAATATTTCTGCACATCTTTAACTTAAAATTTCTTAATAAAATTCCCTTGAGGGCTTTTGTCTTCCAAATCAAATAATTATACAGCTATTTCTGTTTCTCCAAGTAATGCCAGGAACCAGGTCGTTAAGGCAGATACAGCACTATGATATAATGACAACATCACAACTGAGACAGGATAGTTTAAAAGATAGAGAGAGAGTTGTAATCTGCAAAATATTATTATTTCCTTTATGTGGGAGGTTCTAGAAATACACGGATAAGATACATGTGCTCGCTATCAATTCTAGGCCGTACCAAAAGCTGGAAATATAGCACAACAATTATTTTTGAGCCTACTCTTCAGATATTTTCAATCACTCATATATATTTATTGTAGTGATGCAGTCAGCATGAATGTACAGATGAGGGAGTGTCATTGCTTTACTCATAATTTCACACCAATGGTGAACACACATTGTCAGAATTTTCTTCTTGCTTTGTGATTCCATTTTTTTTTTTTGGTTTCTAGGGTGCCCATTCATTTGGCAGGCACAGAAATGTTAGTTTCCTGTGAGGATTTTCAGCATTACTCTCCTGATAGAATAGCCTGATAGTGTACAAAAATTATTAGACTCACTCTCTGATTTTCATCTTCATCCTTATACTTATTTTTGTATTGAAACTTTCCTGCAAAATACCTCCAGGTACATCAAAAGTTCAGGCTCAAATTTGGTAAACTTTCAGTTTTCCTTTAATATGAAAATTTGTGTTTCATCCCTTGTATATGCATTTCTTCCATTACAGTTACACATAAAACATAACAAGTTAAAAACAATGAAAAATGATAACAAATAATTCAAAGAGAATGATATAATACTCTCAAGCTAGATTATGAAATTAGAAGAAGCAGAATGCACCATGATGGATAACAAACAACACATTGAGTAGTTGAAGCAGGGACTGGAAGTGAATTCTGCACAGCCCTGACGGAGTTCTTTTTTGTGTCTTATTGCTCCGCTGATAACACATGCTTAACTCATGATGCTGTAATAAGAATTAAGTGAGTTCACATTTTTAAGAGGGACAATGGTGGGCATTTGGAAACATGCTATTAAAATAAGCTACCATTTCTTGGTTTTCCAGCCTTAAAATTACAAGCTGACTCTTCCTTTATTAAAAAGAGAATGCAGCCCCGGCTCAATGGATTAAATGCCGGCCTGTGAACCAGTGAGTCACTGGTTCAAATTCCAGTCAGGGCACATGCCTAGGTTGCAGACCAGGTCCCCAGTAGGGGGCATGTGACAGACAACCACACACTGATGTTTCTCTACCACTCTTTCTCCTTCCCCTCCCCTCTCTCTAAAAATAAATAAATGAAATCTTAAAAAAAGAGAGAGAATGCAGCATCCCTCCCTCCACTACTTCCTCTTTCCCTCCTCCCTAAATTTAGTAATTCAAATATAACTTGCACTTTCAGACATATTTGCACTAAATGAAATTTTTCTGTCACTGAATACATTGCAGATTTAATTTTTTCGGGGAGGGGTAGTGGTTGTTGATAGTTTTATTCTTACATTCTAACCCCCTGGACTGTCAGGGATCAACAGAAAAAAGGTTTCTGTTTTTGTTCAGGTATGTACATAGTGTGTGTTACTTAGCATTAAGAATTATCTGAGAAGATTTATTCAGACATAATTGATACATAACATCATGCAAGGTTAAGATTTACAAAGCGATGATTTGACACACACATACATTGTGAAACTTTACCACAGTTAGTTTAGTTAGGACATTCTTCACATTACACAAAGACTATTTTGTTATTGTTGATATAGTGAGAAAATCAAAGCTCTCTTCTGATAGGACTTTCATGCATACAATGCAGTATGAAGTGTAGTCACCATGGTGTATATTAGATCCCTAGAACTTACTCATCTTATAACTGAAATTTTGTAGCCTTTGAGCGATATCACCCCATTTTTTCTCACAATTCCTGACAACCACCACTCTATATTCAGTTTTTCTGGATTCAATATTTTTAGATTCCACATCTAAGTGAGATTATTCAGTATTTGTCTTTTTGACTCTACATTTTGTCTCCATATTACATTTTCTTCATTTGGCTTATTTCACTTAGTACATTGCCCCCAAGTGACATCCATGTAGTTGTAAATAGCAGAATTTCCTTCTTTTTTATGGCTCTGCATATCTATTTATCTATTTATCCATTTATCCATTGATGGATACTTAGGTTGTTTCCATATCATGCTTATCGTAACAAGTGCTGCAAAGAATATGGGGGTGCAGATACCTCATCAACATATTGATTTTGTTCTCTTTGAACATATATCCAGAAGTTTGATTGGTGGATCATATGGTAGTTCTAGATTTCATTTTTGAGGAATATCCATACTGTTTTCCATAGTGGCTGCACAAACTTACAATACCATCAATAGTACAAAAGGGCTCCTTAAAAAAATTTTATATATATATATAATCCCAGTAAGTACTTCTTGTCTTTTTAAAAACCTTTTTAAACAATTTTATTATTTATGCTACTACAATTGTCCCAATTTTTCCCCTTAGACCCCCTCTACCTGGTTACTCCATTCCCTCCAGCAATTACTCCCTCCCTTAGTTCATGTCCATGGGTCACGCATATAAGTTTTTTTGCTACTCCATTTCCTATACTGTTCTTAATGTCCCCCTGCCTATTTTGTACCTACCAATTTGTGCCTCTTAATCCCTGCACCTTTTCCCGCATTCTCCCCACCCCCAACTGATAACCCTCTCAATTGTCTCCATTATATATGATTCTGTTTCTGTTATGCTTGTTTGCTTACTTTGTTTTTTTAGATTATGTTATTTATAGTTGTGACTTTATCGCCTTTTTAATGTTCATAGTTTTGATCTTCTTTTTTTAAATAAGTCCCTTTAACATTTCATGTAATAATGGTTTGATGATGATGAACTGCTTTAGCTTTACCTTGTCTGGGAGGCATTTTATCTGCCCTTCCATTCTAAATGATAAATTTGCGGATAGAGTAATCTAGGTTGTAGGTCCTTACTTTTCACTTTGAAGATTTCCTTCCAATCCCTCCTAGTCTGCAAAGTTTCTTTTGAGAAATCAGCTGATAGTCTTCTGGGAACTCCTTTGTAGGTAACTCTGCTTTTCTCTTGCTGCTTCTAAGATCCTCTCTTTATCTTTAACCTTTGACACTTTAATTATGATGTGTCTTGTTCTGGTCCTCTTTGGGTTCATCTTGTTTGGGACTCTCTGTGCTTCCTGAACTTGTATGTCTATTTCCTTCACAAAATTAAGGGAGTTTTCTTTCATTATTTTTTCAAATAAGTTTTCAATTTTTGACTCTTTATTTTCTACTTCTAGCACCCCTGTGATTTTAATGTTGGTACATTTGAAGATGTCTGAGAAACTACTTAGCCTATCCTCATTTTTTTTTGGATTCTTTTTACTTCTTGTTGTTCCGGTTGCATGTTTTTTTCTTCCTTTTGTTCCAGATCATTAACTTGATTCTTGGCTTCATCCACCCCACTGTTGGTTCCCTATAAATTTTTTTTATTTCACTTAGTGTAACTTTCACTTCTGCGTGGGTCTTTTTTATGCTTTTTCAGTTTCCTAATAACCAGCATTTTGAACTCTGCACCTGATAGATTGATTATCTCCATTTCATTTAGTTCTTTTTCTGGAGTTATTTTCTCTTCTTTCATTTAGGCCATATTTCTTTGTCTCCTCATTTTGGCAACCTCTCTGTGTTTGGTTCTGTGTATTCGGTAGAGCTGTTTTGACTCCACATCTTGGTAGTGTGACCTATTTTAGATAAGCGCACAGGTAAGTTGGATGGGGCAGAGCCTTAGGTAATCACCAGGGTGCACCACTCTGCAGCTCTGTGTGGTAGAGGGCTCAGAGAGGGAACAATGCCACTACCTGGCCTCTGCATTTTTGCCTGAGAGGAAGCTGTCTTCTGACACTCACCCTCATGCCAGACACTTCACTCTCTCCCTTTGTGCCAGCTGTTGCCTTGCAAACATCTAGACTATATCTAGACTATAAAAGAAATATCACCCAGAATAATCAGAAAATCGAGCTGTATGGAAGTCTGACAACCAGGAATTAGAGAAGCCATGTTCATCCAGATGGAGAGGAGGGGCGGTGACATGGAGAGGTGCAGAGGGATGTGGGGACACCAAGCAGATGCTCCTGTATCCACATGTGGTGGATAAAAATCAGAAGGGATACCTTGGGAGTGAGGGATCCCAGCCTCAAAACAGAGCACCCAGCCCAGGTTTCGAGCACCAGGAAAATAAGTCCATATAGCTTCTGGCTATAAAAACCAGTGGGGTTTGGGGTGGCAGAAAAAGTTGTGGAATTCTCACGAGTCTCTTCTTAAAGGGTCCACAACAGACTTAGGATTTAAAGTAACCTCACTCCCTCTGGGAAACTTGCCTTTTTGATAACAGCTATTCTAATACGTGTGGGATGATAATGCACAGGGTTATGATTAGCATTTCTCTGAGGATTAGTGATGTTGAGTTCCTTTTCATGTATATGTTGGCCTTTGCCAGTCTTGTGGAAAAAAATGTTTATTTAAGTCCTCAGCCTATTTTTAATTGGAGTATTTATGCTTTTTTCTAAGAGATGTATGAGTTTCCTGTATATTTAGGATAATAACACCTTTTCAAACATGTTTTTCAAATACCTTCTCCCATTCTGTAGGCTGTCCTTTCATTTTGTTGATTATTATTTGCTGTGCAGAAGCTTTGTCGCAGTCCCACATTTGACTTTTGCTTTTAGTCTCATGTGAAAAAAATGATTGCCAAAACTGATGTCTAGAAGCTTTTTCCTTATGATTTCTTCCAGGAGTTTTACAGTTTCAGGTCTATGTTGAATCCTTTAGTTAATTTTGAGTTAGTTTTTATGAGTAGTGTATGGTAGGAGTTCAATTTCATTCTTTTGCACATGAATATCCAGTTTTAAATAAACATTATTTGTTATAGAGGTTGTTTTATCTCCACTGAATATTTTTTCTTTTGTTTTCCTCTTTCTTTTATATTGTTGTTCAAGTACAGTTGTCTCCATTTTCCTTCCACCCCACCCATTCCTCTCTCCCAGCCTTGATCCCACCCCTGTTTGTCTTTATCCACATGTCCTTTATACATGTTCCTTGATGATTCTTTCCCCTTTCCCCCCTGTTATACCTTCCTTCCTTTCCTCTGGTTATTGTCAAATTGTTCTTAATTTCAATATCTATAGTTATATTTTGCTTGTTTGCTTGTTTTGTTGATTAGGTTCCTCTTATAGGTGAGATCATATGGTATTTGTCTTTCAATGCCTGGCTTATTTCGCTTAGTATAGTGCTCTCCAGATCCATCCATGCTGTAATGAAGGGTAGGAGCTCCTTCTTTCTGCTGTGTAACATTTCATTCTGTAAATGAAATGTTACCACAGCTTCTTGATTCATTCATTTACTGATGAGCACTTAGGTTGCTTCCAGTACTTGGTTATTGTAAATTATGCTGCTATGAACATTGGGGTGCATAGGTTCTTTTGAATTGGTGTTTCAGGATTCTTAGGGTGTAATCCCAGCAGTGGAATTAATGGGTCAAAAGGCAGTTCCATTTTTAGTTTTCTGAGGAAATTCCATACTGTTTTCCACAGTGGCTGTACCAGTCTGCATTCCCATCAACAGTTCCCTAGGGTTCCCTTTCCTTCACAACCTCACCAGTACTTGTTTATTGATTTGTTTATGATGGCCATTCAGACCAGTGAGAAGCGATATATCATTGTGGTTTTAATTTGCATCTCTCTGATGGCTAGTGATGCTGACCATCCTTTCATATGTCTTTGGGCCCTGTGTTGTCATCTTTGGAGAAATGCCTGTTCAGGTTCATTGGCCATTTTTTAATTGGGTTGATTTCCTCCTGGAGTGGAGTCATGTGTGTTCTTTATATATTTTGGTGATCAAACCCTTGTTCGAGTTATCATTGGCAAATATATTTTCCCATAATGGTTGGATGAAGATCAGGGCCAGTAGTAAAAGTGAGGGTCAACTATGGGCACTGGCAACTGCAGAGACCCTGGCTGTCAGCATGCACTTTTGTAGGTACAGGGTTTTGCCACAGGCATGTGCATGACAGTGAAGGCTGACCCTGAAAGTTGGGCCAGCATGAAGCAGGTACACAGCCACATGGTTTAGCTGCAAGGAAGCGTAAAAGCATTGGCCAGTGATAATAGACAGTGCCAGAGCAGGACCCACAAGAAACTTTTGAGGCCCTCGCTGTAAGCATGCTTTCTTGTTGGGTCTCCCTATAGGCATGCTCATGAAGTGAAAGGTAGTGAAGGCAGTTGGATGGGTGTGTTCAAGTAAACATCAGGTGAAACTAGCTGCAGGTAAGGCAGTAGTACAGACCAGCAGAGGACACAGGGTCTACTCTGTGCCCACAAGCAGCTTGAGGGATCTTGGCTGTCACTGTGAAGTCCTGTGGTTGCATTATATCCCCACAGGTGTGCACGTGGCAGTGGAGGCTTGTGTTGGGAACTAGGCCAATGACATGCAGGTTTATAGCTAGGGAACTAGCTTTAGGCAACTCAAGGGATAGGCCAGTGGCATGAGAAAATACCAAATCCAGGCCTGCATACATACAGCTAGCTCTGGGAGCCTTGGCTGACAGCATGTACTTTTGTGGCTGCAGGATCTCACCACAGGTGTGCACATGGCAGTGGGCCCAGTGATGGAAGTCAGGGTTATAGTATGCAGGTTCAGTATCTAGGTGCCTTGTACTCACACAGCCATAGTAGCCTGGGTTGCCTGCTGGTAAAGATCCTGGGCTGGTTTCAGCATCCTGGAAGGAAGAAGGAACAGGAAGGGCTCAGAAGGCTTGTGTCTGCAAACAACTGAGAATACCTATGGGAGCGTGAACACTGGGGGTGGTCTACAGTAGCTGTGCTGTCCCTTGGTGTCTTCAGTGTAAAAGAAGTGGGGCTTTCTACAGACGGGTCACTGAGTACCACACTCATTCCTAGTATGCAGCTGATTCCAGTAGCCTGCGCTCTCCTTTGTTCCTAGCCATCTCTCTGTTTCAACTTGGCCTGCCTCTGGGCAAGTCCTTCATGTAGTGTCCCAAAAGGATGGGGAAGCTGGTCACTCACCCCCTTCTCCCTGTCCAGGTGAGAAAGGCTCTTTCTTCCTGAGGAGTTCCTTCCTGGAGCTGAGCAGTGCTGGTCTGGTGGGGGGGATGATGCAGGCAGAATTCAGCTACACTTCCTTTTTGTTTAGTTGGTTTTTGTTCCACTGTGCTGCTGAAGCTTCTTAAGTAGAATCCTGAGCAATCCCAGGGCTCGTTTCGTTTATGGATGGCTTTCTTTTTTCTTTTTCTTTTTCTTTCTCTTTCTTTTATTTTTTATTATTTTGTTGTTGTTCAATTACAGTTGTCCCCATTCTCCCCCCATTATTCTCCCCTGCCCTACCCACCCCCCACCTTCCACATACAATCTTCCCCTCCCCTGTGGTCTTTGTTCATGGGCCCTTGACATAAGTTCCTTGACTTGATGCTTCCCCTTCTTTCTCTCATTATCGCCTTCCTAGCTGTCTAAATCAGCTATTTTGTGGGCCACAAGCTTTGTTGGGGAATGGAGGCCGTGACCTCCTTCTCTACTATTCTGCAGACCTCACTCTAGCAGATTTAGTTCTAACAGGTAGTATTACTGGATAAAGCATATCTACAATGACTAAATGGTATTATCAGTTATTATCACTTCTACTATCTCAGAGCAGAGATATATTTTCTACCTAAAATAGTGTTAAATGCTTTATGACATTGTCAGGGAGTTTATAAACATTTAAATGCAAATAACACCAAATTTTCAGAAAACTGAAAAGCAAGTAGGTCAAAGTTTTTATATGCTAAAAAGAGTAATTATGGGTTAAAGGAGATAAAAATGCATTTTAATGATTAGGAAAATATAGCAGAAAAAAGTACCATTTAACTTTTATTTTGAAGAATGAAAAGAGTAAACTTTCCATTATTAAAAAACCTGAAAATCCAACTCAAATCTACAAGCAGTATAGGAACTAAAAAGTTTAAAGATTGGTGTGGCTTCAGGTGAGACCTGAAAGTCCTGTTGAACACTGCCATCAAAGCTCAGTTATACTGCGTCTCTCTGCCTTGTCCTCTTAGAAATGGCTTCATCCTAAAGCTGGCTTCATTCCAGGTCCCACTATGGGTGCAAGGATCTTTTATGGTGAGTTAGCTACAGCAGGAGGAATGCTTAGCTTTGTTGCAATATTCCCAGAAAAATGAAGGGCTTAATTACTCTTAAGTTTCTGACTTAGGTAATGTATACGGCAAAGTAATACAGCAGTACTGTTTTTGCCAAATAAAGTTAATCGCATGAGGGGAAAATTGGTTGATGAGAAACAATTGTCCATGGGTCACATTTTTGCGTATCTTGAGAGCAAGGTACTGACTGCCATTTCTAGGCATGTTTTCAGGGGTGCTCATGTAGAGAGCAGCCTTGGAATGTGAAATTAATGTCTCTCTCCTAAGCGAAGAACAGGTTATTCATGACTGTTCTCCCTCTTATACCTCAGTTCCAATCCACCAGAAAATGTTAGCTCTACCTTAAAATACATCTAGAATCTAACGCTTTCTCCGTATTTCTGGGGGTGGCCCTGTGCTCCATCACCTGATTACTGCAGTGTTCCTCCTTCTACCTCACCCATCTGCAGTTTATTTGCCACACAAAATGAAATTGCTTTTAAAAAATATATTTAAATCTTTCACTCAGAACTCTCCAATGGCTCTACATTTCAGTAACTAAATTCCAAAATCTTTAGAGAGGCCTACAAAATCCAGACACAATTTACACATCCTTGTTATCTCTCCGACCTTATTTTCTGCTACTCTCCTGTCCACACATCTGCTCCAGCCACGCTGTTTCCCATGAGGCTAAAGCCTGCCTGGCATACTTTCTCTGCATTGCTAGTCACCTTCCAACACACTTTATAATTTTCTGTACAGAGAGTCGTTATTCCTTTACTATAATTTAAAGTTAGCAATGGTATTGTTGTCTCGTGTTTCATTGATGTTTCCAAGCACCTAGAACAGTAAATTTGCACATAATCCATGCTCGATAAATATTAATTTTGTGACTAATTAATGAAATTGCCTCACATTTTCTATGGAAGAAGACAAAGCATTCTTATATACATACATGGTTCATGGTCATGACTGTACTGCTCCTATGCTTTTCTTAATAGAAGTATATTTCACGTTCCAGGGGGAACCAGAAGGATAAAATCCTTCCTGCTATGACGTAAGTTTTGAAAGTACTGTTGGTCATGACCGAGGCACATGTAGGGGTTCAGATAGAACTGACATTTGTTCTAAGAACCATGTTGAGACCGATAGCGATGCTTCTTACTGAAGACAGAAAATATAGGCCCCCTGTGGAAGTCATTTACAGTAAAAGTGTGTCTGCACACATTTTCTTGTCCCTCTTATAAAAGTATTTAGCAAGTTTCAGATTACAGCTTTCTATTTTTCTCTTACACAACTTTGTCTCAATGTTTATTGTAGGATTGTATCGCAGTATCCTATCTGCTGTAACAGTACAGATTCTGGAACAAGTTTGGAAGAAAGCACAACAGTGACTTAATTAGGACATTAAAAATTGGGGAAATACAGAAACATGATAAATTTTTCCCGGCCCTATTCTGTTCTGTAGGCAGAGAAACTAAACAAGTAGCAGTGTAGAAATTAAATTTAATATTGTTACTTTACAAAGTAAAAGTTAAATTAACTTTT